>CAJQZJ010000727.1:2858763-2894845 GCA_907164525.1 Lophiomys imhausi | reverse complement strand
AAAAAAAAAAAACCCAGCTTTACCACCCCTGAGAATATACCCAAAATATGCTTCTGCAGGTCACAACGACACTTGTTCAATTATGCTCAAAGTATATTTATTTGTAATAGACACAAACTGAAAACCACCAAAATATCCTTCAACTGAAGAATTGGTAAAGAAAATGTGGTACATTTAAACAATGGAGTATTACTCAGCCATTAAAAACAACAAAATCAAGAAATTTTCAGGCAAATGGATGGAACTAGTAAATATCATCCTGAGTGAGCTAACCCAGAACCAGAAAAACAAACATCATATGTACTAATGTATAAGTGATTATTTGTCATAAAGTAAATGTTAACCATGCTACAAACCACAGATAGAAAGAAGCTAAGTAACAAGGAGAGTCTACCAATGGAAACACGAATCTCACTAAGAAGAGAAAATAGATTAGACATGGGAGTGAATGGAGGGAAGGAACTGATGGGGGAGGGGTTCAGGATGGATACAGAAGGAATAATGTGGAAGGAGGACCAAGGAAGTGAGTACTGGAAGAGACAGTTGGATAGGGGGGCATCTGTAAGATAAGCTAGAAACCTAGGACAATGGGATGTCCCAAGAATCTATGAGAGCTATGCTAGCTAAGACTCTTAGAAATGGATGATATGAAGCTTGAGCCAGCCATCTTCTGTAAACAGACTATATTTTCAATGGAATAACTGGCAACACCAATCCAGCTGCAAAACTTTAGACCTAAAATTTTTCCTGCTTATAAGATGTGCAGCAGTAAAGAAAGAGCATAAACTGAGGAAATGATTATCCAATGACTGGCCCAACTTGAGTCCCATGCCATGAGAGGGAGCCAACCCCTGACACTACTAATGATGCTCTACTGTACTTGCAAACAGAAGCCTATCACAACTGTTATCAGAAAGGATTCCACCACTCAGCAACTGGTGAAAACTGATGCAGAGACCCACATTCAAGCATTAAGTAGATTTTGAGGTATCTAGTGGAGGAGTGGA
This sequence comes from Lophiomys imhausi, assembly GCA_907164525.1. NCBI lineage: Eukaryota > Metazoa > Chordata > Mammalia > Rodentia > Muridae > Lophiomys > Lophiomys imhausi. The sequence goes on along the minus strand of CAJQZJ010000727.1, from coordinate 2,893,838 downwards.
AGGAAGGATTCAAGGAGTTAGAGGTCAAAGACACTGAAAGAAAACTGACAGTCAACTTACCTGGGCCTCTAGGGCCTCACAGATATTGAACTGCCAACCGGAGAGCATGCATGGGACAAACCTAGGCCCTCTACTCATATGCAACAATTGTGAAGCTGGATCTTTATGTGGGACTCCTAAAGTGGGAGCAGGGGCTTTATTATATGACTATATTGACTGCCTTGGATACATTTTTCCTAACTAGGCTGCCTTTTCTAGCCTCAGTATAAGATTCCACTAGTCTTACTGCAACCTGATAACCAGGGGAAAGCTGATATCCATGAGTGGCCTCCCCTTTTCTGAGGAGGAGTGAAGGCCCAGGGAGTGGGGGGAGAAGGAAGTTAAGAGGGAGGAACTGACAGGAGATAAGGGAGGGAAGTTGTAGTAGGGATGTAAAATCAATTAATAACTTAATAAAAAAAGTAAAGACTGCAGTATTAGTCTGCTGTAACAAAATACCAAATATTGAACATCTTAAGCAAGAGTCATTGATCACAGTTTTAAAGGCTGACAAGTAGAAGAACAAAGTACTGAAATTTCCTTGGAGATCTCTTTCCTTAGAGCTGGAGAACCCTGTGAATAGATGGACTATGAATTATAGGAGTCAGAGGGGTTCAGAACACCAGGAGACACAACCCACAGACATTAACTACCAGGGCTCATAGCAACTCACAGACACCGAAACAGCAGTCAGAGCCTTCATGGGTCTGAACAAGGTTCTCTGTAAATATGTTATGATTGTTAGTTTGATGTTTTTGTGGGACTCCCAACAGTGGAATGGGAGGTGTTTTTGACATTTTCGCCTGTTTTCGGGCCCTTTTTCTTCCTACTTGGTTGCCTAGGACAGCCTTTATATGAGAGTATATTCCTAATCTTATTGTAATTTGTTATTCCATTTCCAGTGCATTTTCCTGGGAGGTCTATCATTTTCTGAAGAGAAACAGTAGTGAATCTGTGTGAGAACGAAGGTGGGGAGGGGACTGGCAGGAGTGGAGGAAGAGTAAACTCTGGTCAGGAAGTATTGAAAACAAAATATTTTTAAAAAGAAAAAGAAACAAACAAAAAAAATACATCTGTTCATGTTGAGAAGTTAATTCCTTGTTTTTAGTAACAACTTTCTGATTGTTTCCTCTCAAAGACAGAATGCTGTCATACATCTTTTTGTGTGTGTGTTGGGGTGTGTGTGTGTGTGTACTTATGTTGCATAAGTACTTGATTGTCTGCTTGTTCTCACAAAAACATTTGAGAATATGGATGGGGAAGAGAATGCCTTCCCCTTTTCTAAGGGTGTGATGGGGGAAGAGGGTGCAAGGGTGGGACTGGGAAGAAAGAAGGAAGGGGGCTTTGAGAGGGATGTAAAGTGAATAAATAAATAAAGAAAGAAAAGAAAAAAAATTGGGACTATGAGTGAATAGAAGGACTAATGAGAGGCAAGAAGGAGACTTTTGTGTGTTGTGGGGTTCTGTAAGTTGGGTCAAACTCTTCTGCTCTTAAATTTCATGTAAAAAAGGAATTCATGTAAAAGTCAAAAACAGGAAGCTGAATTATTTGTTAATTATTTAAATTAATTAAAATAAATCTGATTAATGATAGCCAGGGGACTTGATATCAGGTCAAATCAGAAATAACTCTGCCAAACTTCACATTTAAAAAAATCATATGTGTATTTAGGATATATATATATATATATATATATATATATGCATGTGTCTGAGATGGAGTGAATTTGCTCACGTGTGAGCCAGAGGTCAACACTGACTATTATTCTCAATTGCTTTACAACTTAATTCCTGAGATAGGTAACTCCTTGAATGTGAAGACCACAATTTCAGCTAAACTCTCCATGGAAGGAATCTACAGGATTCACTTGTATGTCCCACTGTGTTATGTATATGTGTGCTGCTCTGTCCAGCTTTTACAAGTTACTGCTATAGTAAACTTGAATCCTCATGCCTACAGGCATGGGCTTTACCACCCAAGCCACCCCTATACTCCACAACACATATTCTTTGGACAAGTGACCTTTGATTTTTGTTTTGTTTTGTTTTGTTTTGTGTATCCATGCTTATTTGTTCTTGAAAACTTCATTTAAGCACAAAAAAAAAAATCATCTTTCATACTAACTTTTTTAGACTTTTTTCATGTAAAAGATTTTTTTCATGTAATATATTTTGATCATATTTGTCCCCTTCTCCAAATTCTCCCAGATTCTTTCCATCTCCCTTTCCCTCCCTTCCTTCTCTCTCTCTCTCTCTCTCTCTCTCTCTCTCTCTCTCTCTCTCTCCTCCTCTCTCTCCCTCTCTCCAAAAAGCAAACAAAACAGCTAAACAAAATCAAAATATACAAAATCAAAATAAATACACAAATTTATAAGACAAAAAGGAAAAAAATAAGCCAATATAAAATAAACCCCTAAACACACAGAAAACTAAAATATACAACAAAAACAAAACACTGAATTCATCTTGTCTTATCTAATTTCTACTTTTGGGCATACACTATACCCTGGTCTATGTCATCCAGAGACATGTAGAAAACTGATTTCTTTTTGCCAGCAAATAACAGTTGCAAGAAGCCGTTTGATTTCTGGTGAGATTTCCCTTTCATTGCCTTTTCAGTCCTGTGATTTTGTCTGGTTTGAACATGTGCAGGTCTTGAGCATGCTTTCACAGTCTTTCTCAGTTCACATGTGTAAAAGTATCTTTTTCTTCCTGATATAGTTGTTGTCTCATAAACTTACTGCCTCTTAGGGCTAGGCCTGGAAGAGTCTAGCCTCCATACTATCTTATCTAGTCCTAGAATGTTCACAGCCGCTGAGATTTACTGCTGAGTAAGATCACCTGCTCTAGCTTTCTGAACTTTGGCTGGCTGGTTCAACCCAGTTTTCAGGCTCAAACTCCTCTCCAAGATGAGTGATTTAAACTACCTTAACTCAGCTTCTGACTTAATTGCTCTTCTTGGCCTCATACTAACTTTGGCAATGTATTCTAATCTTCTGGTTCCTTCTCATTTCCTGGTTTTCTGTATTCACCTGTGTGTACCTTGTTCTCTCTTCTGTAAAACTCTGTAAAATTCTCCCAGTAAAAATGCCTACCCCCCTCTCCCTCTCTGCTGCTCTCTTGTTTTCAACATTTAATTTATTTATTTATTCAAGTTACATTCTGACCACAGCCCCATCCCTCCTCCCATCCTGGTCCCACCCTCCCATTCTCATCCCCCTCTCCTATCCTTCTCCTTGGATGAGGGGAGCTCCCCCATATCCAACTGCATCAATTCATAGGTCACATGAGGGCAGGACTAAGAGCCTCCTCTTGGTCTGGGACCGGACAAAAGACATGGCAGTCAAGCTTGGGTAAGGTGTCCCACTAATAGGTAACAGAGTCCATGACTGAGATCCTCCCCCGACTTGCTAAGGAATCTGTATGAAGACCCACTTATGTATCATCTAGTCTCCTCTCTTTACTCCCCTTTCTTGTGAGAGTTGGTCATATAGTATTCACAAAAATCTTTCTCTGAATTGTCATTTTGTCTGCCTCTCAATTAGACATCAATTTCAAACATTTGTACTTCCTTCTACAAACTAACTTTATCTTCATTGTTTGGGAATAGGGTATGTATAAATTCCAACTGGAAATCACACACACCTAGATGGTCTTTGTACATGATCAAAGCAGCCATGTTGCTGGATTAAAATTCCTCTACACATGTGTGGGTCAACTCTGTTATTTCTGGAAGATCCTGGGTGACAATGCCATTATTAATACCTTATTCCACCAAGTAAAATTTCAGCACCATAAATTAGTTACATCTTGTTGAGTTGTTCCCCAAAAGGATTCCATAGACTCTTAAGAACATCACAGGCTATTGACAGGACTCTGTGCTGGTTCTCTAAAACCTGATTGTAAGTTCTTACTGTTGAAGGTAACACTGAATTTATCTGGTGTTCAAGTAGAAGTTATATCCCCACTGATTAGTGTCATGGTGTTAGAAGATTCTGTGTACACTACTAGACCTAAAAGTTAGTTAGTAAGATTACCCAGCTACAGACTCCACAGCCAAAAATATAGGTCTGATCACAAGATATAGAAGTACGATAGTGGCCTAAATATTATGGGAGTGATCAACCATTTTTGGTTGGATTTAAGGTCCACAACATGTGATGGAACTCAACGTAACACTGTTAAAATGGTGAAATACCCAAGACTATATTGATCACGACATACAAGAAAACATACTACTATTATTCTGCTAAAAGAACATACCAATAAAATGATTCCTAATGCCATATGTATCAGAGCATCATTCTACCCTCATCAGATAAAATTCTTTTTGCCTTTGATAAGAATTAAAAGAGAGAATGAGAGACTTTGGATTGTCAGTCCTTAGTATAATATCTTCATCAAATCCCTCTCCTTAAGGTTCAGGGATCTATGCAGAAGAGGACAAAGAAAAATAATAAATGTCCAAGGTGGTGGACGACACCAAAGAAAAACTTTATGATATAAATTACACATTTACTATATAGACATAAATAGCATTCTTATTAAATTTTCTATTAAAAGGTTAAGGATATTTTTTGAAACAAACTAAATTAATACAAAGGTGATGATATTTTTTCCCTTTTTTTGTATGAACATAGATCAGACTTGAGGTCAATGCACCTGTAGTTTCCAATGTTATTACACTTATTATTAAATTAATGACAAAAAGGCTTTTATTTAGCAATTGATTTCATAAATCCCTTAATTACCTTATATTTATTAAGCATGAAAGTTGTTAATTGAAAATTCTAATTTTTATTTTATCTAATGAGTAACAATTGCAATAGAATAAGAATAACTTGTGCTGAAGTCTTTTTAAACAAAATTGGCTTTTTATAAACCTTTAATATACTCCATATATATGAAAACACACACATATGTATATATTTATATACATATAAACTTTTTATTGATTTTTTTGTGTCACGTCATATACCTCAGTCCCAGTAATTTCCCTGTCCATTTGTATCTTCCCTTGCAACCTTCTATCCCCCCAAAACAAAACAAAACAACAAATAAGACGAAGCAAAGGAAATATCTCTTTGAGGAGTCTGTAGTGTGTCATAGTCTGTCCCACAGTATACATTTTGTCCACAATTCTTTACTTCTCAATGTTAATTGCAATGAATCTTTGGTCTTGTTTGAGGTCTCTGACTTCTGCAACACCATCAATACTGGATCCCCATCAGGACTCCTCTTGGTTATCCTGTGTTGCCTTGTATCATGGAGATCCTGCAGTTTTGGATCTGTAGGACTGGCCTTTAATATGCTCCAGAAGTTTATAGATGAGATAGATCAACTCAAATTCCTGGATCTGGGCCCAGACGGTAGCTGAGTTGGTTAACCCATCCAGCTCTCCAGTACCTGCACTCTCAGGGCAAGCACTCCCACCTAGCTCACCCAAGTTGCACCTGGCAGTGAGCAGGGTCAGCTCTCCTCTGATTATAACCTTGAGACTGGCTCAGCCATGAACCTCTCCACCAGGGCCAACTTGACTGTTCTATCCAGGCAAGGTACATGGCCAGATCACTGGAGTGCTGAAATTGGTGAAAGGTAGGACCAACTCTCCATAATCCTCAGCCAGGGAAGGGCCTAGCCACCTCTGCATAGCCCTTGGATATCTATGTGGTCCCAGGTGACATGCCCAGATCAGGGATGTCCTCATAGTCTTTAGTTGTAATATGAGCCAGGAACATCAACATAGACCCATGGTGGCAGGGCTGGCTAGTTAGAAAAAGGCTATTTCTTTCCATCTTTTTGTCTCCAGTTAGACCTTTTTTCATGATGCTCAAACCCTTTATCTTGTCTTTCTCTCCTCTCTATTCACCACATACTTACACATAGTGCCTCCAGCTACATACAGTGGGCCACTTGGCTGTTGGGACTTTGGGTGTCTACCTCCTCCCCTGCAGTGCTGTAGGACTCTGGGGGTCTCTGCCCACCTGTGCTGCATGTTGTGGAAACAAATGAGTTCCCCCCCCCATCTTGAGATTTTCAAATTTTGACATGACACATGATTGTAACAGCAATGTCTATTCTGTACCTAACATTATTAAATACATTATGTTTAGTTGCTTAACAGAAATGAAGTTTGTACTTTTCTTCTCTAACTCTGTTTATATAAGAAGCAGATTCAGGGAGACAAAAACACTCCAAGATGTTATGTTCAAAATAATTAGAATTGAGAATGAAACTCATATCTACCTAATTTTAAATGCTGTGCAGAGTATCACACTTTCTCCAGCTTTGACAATCATCATCTGATCGAGCATTTATCCTACAGTCCAGATTAATAGAAGAAAAAAATGAAAACATTAGAAATCAGAACACTAGCTGACTTGCATAATCAAAAGAATTTCACTTATGTAAAGTATATATACTTATATATTGCTATATTTTAAAATATATAATTAATAATTTATATTATAGCATATAAATTAACACTTAAAAGTTTGCAAATATATGAGTCAGCATTCCAAATGTTTTAATTTTAATTAACTAATTTCTTCTTTCCAGGCAGAGTCTTGCTCTGTCATTCAGATTGGCCTAGAACTATGTATTCAAGGTTGTTTTAAGCTAATAGCGATTCACCTACCCCAGATGCCAGACCAATGGGATCACGATTATAATTATCTCATTTGATAATCAAGTGTTCAAGTGTGAACACTTAATGTTATGTATTATCAGTCACATTTTGAAATGGTTGCATCTCATCTACTTGATATCCTGGGTAAGTTTGCCTGAAGCATCACACCAAAGCATTGCAAGCCTAGGATGAAACTGAAATACTCTAGCATTTAACTCTGTGAACTTTATGGCTATGTATATATACATACATATGTATATGATATAAAATGTAGTATAATCATCTTCATATAGTCTTAACATTTTTGAGAAACAAAACATGAAGAAATTTCTAGTAAAGTTGAAGATTCAATAATCTTAGTGTTGTTAGAATTTAATTAGAAAATGTTGCTAATATTGAATTTTCTATTAAAATGGTTACATTACAAAAAGATGAGAGTGGAGAGACAAAGCATAAAATGCACCTACATCATGAACTATTATGCTGTTGCAAGATATACTTATTTTTCCTTTTAGAAATATTTGATAAACAGAAATGTTCGCACTTTTTATTTGAGAATAGTAAAACCCAAGACAAGATAGTTTTTTTTTAAAGGCCAGATGTTTAGAACAATTGAATGGGGATTGCAATATAAAATAGTTGAATCTAGCACTCCTGACTTGCAGAGCCTTATCTAGTTTCTCAGTAGCTCCTGAATGTTTGTTGCTTCCATTGTCCTACACTTAAATGCTGATGAGGTTATGGAGAAAGAGGAACACTCCTCCATTGCTGGTAGGAGTGCAAACTTGTACAACCACTTTGGAAATCAGTCTGGTAATATCTCAGAAAACTGAGAATAGTTCTACCTCAGGACCTAACCATGCTACTTTTGGGGCTATCCAAAAGATTCTTCACAAACTGCAAAAACATTGACTCAATTATGTTCATATCAGTTTTATTTATAATGTTTACAAACTAGAAACAACCTAGATGCCCTTCAAACGAAGAATGAATTAAAAAAAAAAAACCTGTGGTACATTTACACAATGGAATACCATCTAACTATCAGAAACAAGGAAATCAAAAATTTGGATCCAAATGGATGGAATCAGAAAAGCTCATCATGAGTAAGCTAACCCAGACCCAGAAATATACACATGACATGTGCTCTCTTATAACAGGATTTTAGCTATATAGTACAAGAAAACTATCCTACAACTCACAGACCCAAAGGAACAGGAACCCTAGCATAATTATCCTATGAGAAATTCCACCCAGCGGCAGATCAAAACAGATGCTGAGACACATTGTCAAACATTAGGTTGAGCTCTGGGAGCCCTATATAATTGAAGGAGGAGTAATCCTTCTTCCTGGAGGGGTAAAGATCAATGCATGAAGATCAACAGAACCAAGCAACCTAGACTCCTAGAGGCTTATAGTGACTGAAACACAAATAAAAACATTAAGAAAAAAGTTTAGACTAGAACTAGACACCCCTATACAAATATAGATGTTAGGCAACTTGGTCTTCCTACAAACCCCTTAGCAAGTAGTGGGGCAGTCACATTCATAGACTTTGTTACCTGTTAGTAGGACACTTTACCCTAGCTTAGCTGCCATGTCAGGCCACAGAGCAAGAGAAACTCTGAGCACTCATGTGAGTGGTGAACTGAGGGAAGCTGATATGTGGGGGCTCCTCTCACTCCAGGAGAAGGATAGGAGGAAGATGGGGTAGAGGATGGGAGAGTAGAATAGGGATTGGAGGAGAGAGGGGCAGTGATGGAGATGTAACTTCAATTAATAAATAATTGTGAAATAAATAAATTAAATAAAAAGAAAAATGTTTTGATTGTGATGAATTGGGAGCCATTTGTCTCATGTATTTCTCTAATCTAGATGAGTTTTATGTGATGTTGCATGGAATGCTGAAAAACAACTAACTTCCATTGTGTCTTTCTTTATACACATTTCATTTCAAATATTTATTTTTAATGTTTAAATGATATGAGTGTGTCTATTTTGAAGTATATGGACTGAATTCTAGGTTCCTGGGAGGAATCAGGTGCCTCCAGCTTTGAATGGGTACTTGGGAAACTAACTCAGGCTTGCTGAAAGAACAATATGGATCTTTGACCACCAAAGAAACTCTCAGGCCCCTAGACCTATGTTTCACTGAAGATATATACTTACATATTTTTCACAATAATCTTTACATACTGATGTAAATATTGAGACAAGAACTATTCCAAAAATAAAACAGAGAGGCTTAACAGGGTCTAGCTCATTATTCAAACTTTGGGAGACTATAGTATTTGTCATTTTACCTTTATTTAAATTTCCACTTAAAATTATATTCACTATACCACAGCTTTCAAAACCTTACCTTAAATGTACTATCATAAGAACTATTTTGGTAACAATCCCTTTCTGAAGACAAAACTTGTCTGGTCATGTCAAACTCACAATATGATGTATCAGGTACTGTTAATAAATTGATGTTGAGCAAATAATAATCTTTTCGGAGGTTGAAGAACATCACCTTAGAGACATATTTTCATCTCACTGATCCTTAAAACTTGATGCTATAGGACCTATTTTTTCTTATCTGATATAAAAAGTATGCATAATTAATTCATTAAAATGACAAAATTGGATCAATTGCATGGTTTAGGAGATGTAGACATCATTAAAACAGGATTGGAGTGGTATGTAAAAAAATTGTGTCTGAAATTAGATTTCACAGATAAAAGACTGAAAAGGTTACATTATTTAGATGTAATAAAATGTCAGGGGAACAAGAAAAATATTAACCAACAAAACATAAGAAATAGTTAAGCATTTTATCCCATCAGGTAAACAAAACATAGTAATAAATGTGATAGAATTAACATGTTATAATATAAAGGAAACATTGAGAGCTTTATTTCCTACTCCTCCAGTGTGGGTTGACCTATATATCAGCCCACTTCAGTTCAGCAGCCATGAGGGTCAAGACTTCCTCTTGCCCTGGGAGCCTACATGGCAGCTCCACTAGGGCAAAGTATCCCACTAACAAGTAACAAAATCTATGATCCTATTCCTTTCAGTGTGTTGGTTGTAGACTAGCTATCCTTTACTCTATGGCTAAAATCCAATTATAAGTGAATAGTTGCTATGTGCATCTTTGTGGGTCTGGGTTAGCTCACTCAGGATGAGCTTTTCTAGTTCCATCCATTTGGCTGTAAATTGAATGATTTCATTGTTTCTGATGGCTGAGTAGTATTCCATTGTGTAAATGTACCAGAGCTTTTTTATCCATTTGTCGGTTGAGGAACATCTTGGTTGTTTCCAGTTTCAAGCTATTACAAATAAAGCTGCTATGAACACTGTTGAGGAGATGTCCTTCTGATTTGGTGAAGAATCATTTGGATGTATACCCAGGAGTTGTATGGCTGGGTCTTGAGGAAGAGCTACTCCAAGTTTTCTAAGATATCGCCAGACTGATTTCCATAGTGGTTGTACAGGTTTGCACTTCCACAAGCAATGGAGAAGTGTTCCACTTTCTCTACAACCTTGCCAGCATGTACTGTCATTTGAATTTTTAAGCTTAGCCATTCTGACAGGTGTGAGATGGAATCTCAGAGTCATCTTGAATTGTATGTATTTCTCTGATGATTAAGGATGTTGAGCATTTCTTCAAGTGTCTCTCAACTATTAGAGATTCCTCTTTTGTGAATTCTCGGTTTGACTGTGTACCCCATATTTTGATTGTGTTATTTGGTTTCTTGGTGTTTAATTTCTTGAGTTCTTTATAAATTTTGGATATTAGCCCTCTGTCAGATATAGGGTTGATAAAGATCTTTTTGCAATTTGTAGATTGCTTCTTTGTTCTAGTGAAATTGTCCTTTGCCTTACAGAAGCTTTCAATTTCATGAGGCCCCATCTATTGATGGTTGGTCTTAGAGCCTGAGTTACAGGTGTTCTGTTCAGGAAATTGTCACCTGTGCCAATGAATTCAAGATTTTTCCCTACTTTATCTTCTATTAGATTTATTGTGTCAGGATTTATCTTAATGTTTTTTATCCACTTGGACATAAGTTTTGTGCAAGGTGATAAATATGGGTCTATTTGCATTCTTTTACATGTTGAGATCCAGCTAGAACAACACCAATTATTGAAGATGCTGTCCTTTTTCCATTGCATGGTTTTCCCTTCTTTGTCAAAAAATAATGGGGGAGAGGATGGGAGGGTGAGAAGGTGGGCCTGGAAAGGGTAGAGGAAGGGAACTGTAATGGAGATGTAAATTGGAGTAATAAATAAACAATAAAAAAAGTTCCAGCCATTCCACTCTTTGGCATACATTCAGAAGATTCCTTATCAAACCACAAGGACATTTCCTCATCTATGCTTGCAGCAGCTTTGTTTGTAATAGCTAGGAACTGGAAACAACCCAAATGTTCCTCAACTGAGGAATGGATTAAAAGCTGTGATACATTTACACAATGGAATACTACTCAGCCATCAGAAACAAGGAAAACATGCAAATTGCTGTCAAATGGATGGAACTAAAACTAATTCTGAATGAGCTAACCCAGACCCACAAAGATGCAAGTGGCATCTATTTACATATAACTGGATTTTAATTAGTACAGGATAACTATCTTGCAACCAACATACTGAAAGAAATAGGAACATGGACTTTGTTACCTGTTAGTGGGATACTTTACCCTAGTGGTGCTGCCATGTAGGGCCCCAGGGCAAGAGGAAGGTCTTAGCCCTCACATGACTGATGAACTGAGGGGGCTGAGATATGGGCATACTCTATCTATATCGGGGGATTGGAATAAGTGGGAGGGGTAGAGGGTGGGATGGTGGGATTGATAATGGTGGAGGGAGGGGACTGTAATGGAGATGTAATTTGAAACAATAAATAAGCATAAAAAAGAGTTTTACTTCAAAATATCTTATATTATTTTTTCAATGTTTTTCTAATTGCGCATATGTATTTGCTTTTAAATTTCTCACAGTTCCCTTGTGAAAATACAGAAGTTTGACTCAATGAGATTTGACATTTCCATTTCCCATTATAAAAGATAGGTCTCTTTAACCTAACCTCTAAGCACAAAGATGAAGAAGGCTGGTGAATTTGAATCATCACTACACTGGCTAAATTTGAGGATAATTTGAATGGTAGTCATATTGATGCTTTATCTAGACACTCTTAGAAGATATGAGAGACTGATGAGTGCGATCTACATGGAATAATTTAATTATCTGACAAATATTTACCTGCTAATTATGAGGTGAACTGGTACAATAATGAGACTTTAAGAATATCTGACATATTTGTATGAAAGGAAACCTGTAAAATATGTAGTAAAGAAACTTGTGAAGGCCAAATGAGATCTTAGCCAATAAGACAAGTTTCATAAACTAACCTGGACAAAAAACAGGTCACAACACATTTGTATCACCATTTATGAAATATGCACTCTATTGTTAAGATTCATTTCTCCCATTTTAACTACAGTTTGATCTTAATAATTTGAATTATATACCTAAAAGTAGTCTATTTTTTCACTCTCAATTGTGTAAATGTCACTTGGTTATCCCTCTATGTTCAGTATTAATTTTTCAGCTTCTCTGCTTATTTGCTTCAGAAGTTTAATAATAAGTTGATAACAAAAAGTGGTACATATGATGACAATTAAGAGATAAGATGGAAACAAAAATCAGTAATGACAGAGCAAGAGAAGAATCACATATAAGAAAGAACCGTCAGTCAAAGATTGATGTCAGTTATTCAAAACAGACTTTATTCTTTTGAACAGTGTCAGAATAGGGGACATGATAACATACTCAGTTATTAGGTAATTGTTAAGTATTCCACTGATCACTACTTCTTGATTGAGAACTTGAGATAATTTAAAGTAATGAGATCACCACTGTATCCACTTCACATGTTGAATGTTTCTTGAATAAGAAAACAGATGGTAAATGGAACTGAAAATATGATGGTGTCCCAGCACTCTTTAGAATATAAATATACAATAAGAGCATGTAAACCCAGTGTCACTTCACATTCTAGCAATCTAGCATAAAACGAAGATGAAACAGCTTTCTTGGCTGAGATGAAGATATCAACTGCATTAAATTAGATTTTTTGGTATTTAAGTGAGAGTTCTTTTTTTTTTCCATTATCTGAATTACCTGTTTCAAATCACTTCATAAATTGGACTAAGCTGTGTTGAGTTTGTGGGTTGTTTTTCTAGTCCCTTTGCTTGACACACAGTTCAGTACTCTATTTTTTTCTTTGACTGTGAGAAAAGCTTTAATAACAGAGACTACACCAGTAATGTAGAAATGAAATGTTTCAAATTGCATTTGTGTCCCTGGTGTCTGCTTCAGACTTGTCCCAAGAAAAGCACATATCTTGAAGTAGTTTTAAAGGGCTCTCATTTTGAATAGATAATTTATTTCACAAGATACACATTTTTCTCTTTTGAAAACAAGAAGGAAAATAAGGGCTTTGTTCTCTTCCCAGGATAATTGTCTAGAGAACATTGGTATGTATACCTCTCACTTCAATTTTTATCCAGTTAAAATATACAATTTATCAGTGAATGCACATGCACATGCACATGAATGTGTAACTCTAAGTTTTTTAATTTGGGCACAGCAATGGTTTTCTAAATCTATCTTTATTGATCTGCTATTAAAAAGGGAGGAACTAAAGTGGCTTTGCAAAACTGACCACATCTATAGTATTCATTTTGAATATGATTTGGACATTCACTCTCCAGTAATTTTTCACAGTATGCTTGACATGGTTTCCATTTCTCAATTTTCTCATGGTTGTTCAATATTTTTGGCCATGAAAACTGCCTTGACAATGGTCTTCTGATGGTCATTTCTCGCAGAACAGCTAGGAAGAGATTACTAACTAGGCCTGCTGAGTTCGAGAATACTAACTGATCAAGTCTGACACACTCTGTGATTGTATGAAGTTGCTTGCCTTAAAACGCCAATTAAAATTATACCTTAAAAATCTTAATGACACTTAGGACAACAATGAAGTCCTTAGTCCATAGTTCCCACCCTCATCTTCCATGAACTTTATTTATATGACTCTAGTTATGCTGTGTAAACACTAGTTGTTTAAGTAATAAACTATGCATTTTGGTTTCTGATTCTACTAAGTGAAAGAGTACTCTCAATATTAAGGATCCTTAACAAAAATAGATACAGAAATATGCTATTCTACACAGATACATTTGCAAACATTATAGGCAGGAAGTATGAAAAGAACAATGCTTCAATGTTCAGTCTTTCAATACAGGAAACAGAATTCAATAATAAATATATTTTCATAATAAAAGCTTTTTAGTAACTGATCACCAAAGTGTTGCTGCATTAATTGGACTTTGTCTGTCTGTTAAAAGTTATTTGTATGTATGTTTTCAGGGTGGACCATTTTGTATTAGATAGTCTACTGGAGTATGCTTCCCACTCTCAGCACATCTTAGTTACTTGGGGTTGAAATCTTATGAGATTTTCCTGTCCAGTTTGGCATATCTATTCTTGCTGTACAGGTTTAGCTTATGTTCAAGCAGGTCATGGTAGTGAAACTTTATAGATGTAACTTTTGACATTCCTAAGAGACACAGTCTTATAGCTAACTCTCTAATTCTACGACTCTTATACATTTCCCACCTCTCTTCCACATTGTTCACTGAGCCTTCGGTGAAGGAGTTGTTTTCTAGGTATATCCGCTGTGACAGGACTCCACAACTCTATATTTGATTGGTTGGAGTTTTTTGTTGTAGTCCCTTTGTTGCAAAGGAGTTCCCTAGATAAGAGGAGAGGACTAACTTATTTGTGAGTATAAGAACAATATTTAAAAAGTAGTTAGTGAGTATGATGATTTAGTAAAGTGACATTTGTAGGTTTTCCTCCATGACTTATGACTTCATTAGCTCTGAGTAGTTGACTTGGTTTCAAATACTAGGCATAGTTTCTCTTTTATCAAGTGGGTCTTAACTCTAATTAGAGCACTCGTGATTGCTGCTAATTTAGGTTTGTCACTTCTGCACTCTTAAGGTTGTTTCATTATGCTGGTCATTGCTGTGGCTGGGTAGGACTATTATATGCTTCTTTTTTTTTTAATTTGCAAGTTGTCTTCTGGTACCCTGAAAACTAGTCCTTTTGGAGGAAACATTCAGATAAGTTCCAGCATCAAGGTCTCTGGGCTCTGTACCTAAAGAACACAGTGGTTTGAGTAATATAAATTTACTTTCTGTTCTTGGTGTACTAAAACAACAGGCAATAACCTTTGATGTCTTGGGAGTCTCTTGTACAACCCTAACCAACAACTCAAAAGAGCACTTCTATTGCCTAGTGTTGTGGGTTTTTAAGATGTTATTTGACCCTTGGAGGGAACATTGTCATTCCACATGGCAAAATTTCAGTTAAGCTAAATATGTATGCTTAAATAACAACCTAAATGAATTATAAGTATTTCCAGTAGCTACATACTTCCTCGTAATTTGAAATTGTCGTTATTGTTATTTTTTTATCCTCCCTCCTTCTTCTAACATTTAGTGGAGATTGAATTTTATATTAAGCCATTTCACAATAAGTCCTTTAATTTCAAATTTTATTTATTGACTTGACATTTACCTTTCTCAATCAATGCTTATGGAATTAAGTTAATAATAAAATGTTTTTCTTGAAACAAATATCCATCCTGTGTTGTTTTGCCTTGAATTTTATTAATTATTTCATAAATTAATATTATAATTAATAATCGGTTTTGTTTAATTTTGAAGTTACACTAACTTATTAAGAATTTAGCTCTTTTATTTCACATCAGACATCTTCTTCATTGAAGTAAAACTTCACAAGATAATTAAAATAATTCAATATCCAAGTACACTTTTCTTGCTTAAATTGGTATTTAAATCAATAATATTCTAGCTTAAAAGAGACACAATTGTTGAGATATTTATTTAAAGTGACATTCCACATTGATCATATTACAGTTATTTTATTTTTGAAGATTTTATTAGTTTATTTGTCATAGAATTCCACATGTAAAATTTTAATTTCACAAAATACAACTGAAAGAATATTAAATTTTGAAACCATACTTTACTCTTACTTTTAATACTAAAATACAGGTATAGCTATGGAAACTAAGTAATGACTATATTTAAAATAAATAAAACTCTGAAATCATTCTGTTTCAATATTTAACATTAAGTTAAAAATCATAATTTATGCACTGCATAGTAGACACCAACTAATTGTATTTGATAAAATAGATATTTATTTACTGAAATGTATTACTTGTGTGTTGCATAGACACGCTATTCCAAAAAGATATAACATTTCTCTTTTATGTTCAGAGTTATTATGAACAAGATCATAGTCATGGATCATGCTCAGTGTATCTACAAACACAAGACATGAAAATTATTTGAAATTTTTGCAAATGACTTTATATAGTCAATAACCACCTAAAAATTTTACTTTAGATAATTTTTTTTTTAAAACAGAGTTTCTCTGTGTAGCTATCCTGGAGCTGACTCTGTAGACCAGGCTGGCCTGGAACTCACAGAGATCCACCTGCCTCTGCCTCCTGAGTGCTGAGATTAAAGGTGTCTGTCACCACACCCAGGAATTACAAACAGCTGTGAACTGTAATGTGGGTGCTGGGATTTGAACCTGGGTCCTTTTGAAGAGCAGTCAGTGCCCTTACCTGCTGAGTCATCTCTCCAGCATCTATTTTAGATACTTTTTTTTTGTTTTTATTATACCATAAATCACTACATTGACAGTAAAACTATTTATTTACAAAACATTATTTTTAATGAATACCAAACAATTATTACCCTGAAAAAGTACATATGAACATCAATATCTTTCTAGATTTCTTAATGAGTACTAGTAAATGAGTGTGATAATTGTATTTACCAGGGGGGGGGATTTACAGTAATGTCATGGCATGTACAAGTTCCATACACATATATGATTAGTTAATTAATTCATTAATTAGTTAGCAATATTACAAAGAAAGATAATTGTAATTGAAGACTAATTGTAATAATTTTAACCTGAAAACTTAAAATATTTGGAAGAATAAACTATAACTCAAAAGTGGTCATAATTTTCTAAAATTTCAAAAAAATTAATGAACACAGGTTTATATATATATGTATAAAGGTATATATATATATATATAAAGATATATATATATATATATATATACATCTTTATAAAAATCAGTCTCTGTGTCCATGCATTTTTGGTATTTAAAATATGCATTTCAGAAAAACATTTGGACATATTTTGCTTCCAGTACTCAGATGATTATTGATAAAGTACAAATACCAAATTTAATTGCTAGGTATATGGTATAAAATGAAAATATGCATACATACACAACAAATAATAAAAGTTATTATTATAAATCTCTTGAAAGAATTAATAAGAATAAATGAGCATAATAGACATTAAAAAATGAATTACAAATAGACATGCCAGACAAATCTCTTAAAGAGTTAACTCTCCTCCCTCTTTTTTTTTCTTACAATACTAGTTTATATTTGTGAGTAAATATTTACTAAAGTTTACTTATTACTTCAAGTTACATCTCCATCATAGTGCCATCTTTACATCCATCCCAGTCCCACCCTCCCACCCTCTACCCAGTCTCCCTTCTATCCTACTCCTCCGGAGAAGGGTGTCCCTACATAGCAGGCCCCCACCCAGTTCAGCAGATATATGAGGGCTAAGAGCTTCCTCATGTACTGGGGGCCTACATGGTAGCGTCACTAGGGCAAAGTGTCTCACTAACAGGTAACAAAGTCTATGTTCCTGCTCCTTTTGGTGCATTGGTTGTAGTATAGTTATCCTGTCCAATATGGCTAAAATCTGATTACAAGTGAATAGATGCCATGTGTGTAAAAAAAAACTAATTAAATGATTTACCCAGTATTTATATTATATTTAATTATTTCAGTTGTGTAAATCCTTAACCCGCCATTATGAATGAATACACACAGACACCATGTGGATCTTAACAAGCCTAGGCCAGGGTTGTGCAATACTAGCCATCTAAGCTAGCTCATAATTGTATTACCCAAATATGACCCTTTGGACTATTACTCTCCACACTAAGCCAATGTTCCAGGCCACGTGGAAGGATATTCTTTAATCTACCCCATGGTGTGTCTTCCTTGTTTACTCTTGGATTCTTCTCTCCGACAACCTTCCCCAGATGCTCTCTATGTCCCTAAATGCCCCTAGTCCTGCCTAACCCTGTCTTCGACCAATCTCCAGGCCTCAGCATTTATTTAACCAATCAGAGTCAATTACGTAACACACAGCAAACAGGACCAATCAACATTTAGAATGCTTAACACCACCCCATCACATGTGCATCTTTCTGAGTCTGGGTTAGCTCACTCAGGATGAGCTTCTCTAGTCCATCCATTTTGCTACAAATTGCATGATTTCATTGTTTCTGATGGCTGAATAGTATTCCATTGTGTAGATATAACACAGTTCTTTTCATCTGTTCCTTGGTTCAGGAATATCTGGGTTGTTTCCCATTTCTAGCTATTACAAATAAGGCTGCTATGAACATAGATGAGGAAACATCCTTGTGGTTTGGTGAGGAATCATTTGGATGTATAACCAGAAGTGGTACGGCTGGTTCTAGAGGAAGATCTATTCCAAGTTTTCTAAGATATCGCCAGGTTGATTTCCATAGTAGTTGTACAAGTTTGCACTCTCACCATCAATGGAGGAGTGTTCCCCTTTCTCCACAACCTTGCCAGCAGATCTCCCATGCTCAGGGATAAGTAGGATCAAAATAATAAAAATGGCCATACTAACAAAAGTAATATACAGATTCAATACAATTCCAATCAAAATACCAACACAATTCTTTACAGACCTGGAAAAAACAATTCTCTACTCCTTATGGAATAACAAAAAACCCAGAATAGATAATTCAATCTAGTACAATAAAAAAAAAAAAAAAAAAAACATGAGGAGGCATCACCATCTCAGATTTCAAGCTATACTACAAAGCAATAGTAATAAAAACAGCATGGTACTGGTATAGAAACAGACCAATTGATCAATGGAATCGAATTGACGACCCAGAAATGAACCCACACACTTATGGTCACTTAATTATTGACAAAGAAGCCAAAACTGTAGAATGGAAAAAGGACAGCAACTTCAACAAATGGTGCTGGTCTAACTGGATGTCAACATGTAAAAGAATGCAAATGGACCGATACTTATCACCCTGCACAAAACTTAAGGCCAAGTGGATCAAAGACCTTACCATAAAGCCAGACACACTAAATTCTATATTAAGAAGAGAAAGTGGGAAAAAGCCTTGAACTCATCGGCACAGGCGACAAATTCCTATACAGAACACCAATAGCTCAGGCTCTAAGATCAACAATTAATAATTGATCAATGGAACCTCATGAAACTGAAAAGCTTTTGTAAGGCAAAAGACACTGTCATTCGAACAAAACAGCAACCTACAAATTGGGAAAAGTTCTTTACCAACCTAAACTCTGTTAATTAATATAAGTTGTTATATTAGGCCAGAAGAATAAATAACCAGCAGTTTGGCAGGAGCCTCGCTTGGGTTTGAGGGGAGTCTGGGAGTTTGGAAGTACGACAGCCAGGAACTGCTTGGATTGACAGACTATAAGCCGCCACAATCTTTTCCCCAATAAGTAAACACACCAAGACCTTTTAATGTTTTAACACTTATCCCTTAGTTGGGCAGACTCTCAATTAGCTACTCTAATTTAACCCAGATCACCTAATCCCAAACCGCCATGTGCCTATAATTACCTTCTAGTGTTCTCAAGACAGCTGTCTCCTTCTGTGTCTCCCAGTGGAAAGAGTCCGATTCTCTGTGTATGTTCAGGGTTCCTGTCTAATCTCAGGAAGTCCTGCCTTCCTATACTTTTTCTGCCCAGCTATTTGGCCATAAGTGACTTTTATTAACCAATTAAGAGTATGCCTCAGAAGGGGTGGTAACCAGACCTCAGCATTGAAATCAGTCTTTCAGAAGCAATGATATTAGACCTTCCACAACACATGCCCATTGTTATTGACACTTCTCTGGTCTTGTTTATGCAGCCATTTCTAGGAGAAACTTTTTCAGAAAACTTCCTGGTATTCTGGCTTTTAAGCTGTGATGTAAATCTCTCCATTGTCTGTTGTAGTTTTCTGCAGTGGTCTCCAGTTGGTATAGAGAGGCTTCTTTGATGAAGGGTGGTAGCTATACATATCTGGGGATATAAAAATAAGATATGGAATATGTTAAGGCATTATGCAGATATGTCACAGTGGTAATAGTAGACTCTTTTCTAATGTGCTTGCACTCACTAGGCCTGGGAAACTGGCTAAATTTCCAGTACTAGGTATGGTTTCTCTCCTGCTGAACTGGAAGTAAATTCAATCTGATAGCTGTTGGTCACCGCTGGTATGTGAATGCCACTTATTGTGTCTTTATTCATATTTTGCAATACTGATAATTATCATGGTTCATAGGTATTGTAGCTGCTTAATTACTTTTCCTTCTGGCAGCTGCTTATTACTTTCTGTAACCCTGGAAGTGAGACTAAAGAAAAGTGGGTGGCTTCCAGGTTTGATCCAGCTCAAATCACCTGAGTTTTGTTTCCTAAGTGTACAGTGTATTCATAAATAGGGGTCCACTCTTAAACCTTGATAGGCATCCAGAAGGTATGTATACATTATTTATTATTTAGGGAGTCACTGGATTACCCTGAACAATCATTTGAAAGGAGGTATCTCATTTGTGGTGTTTGGCATTTTCTTGGTCTGTAGTTCTTGTGGAGATGGTTGTCAACCCTCATTGCTTAAAATCCACAGGAAGTTTTGTGTGTGTGTGTGTGTGTGTGTGTGTGTGTGTGTGTGTGTGTTGCTCATGTTTGTGTGTTTGTGTGTTGTATTAATAAGTAAACATATACTTATATGTATTGTGTGTGATTTTAGGTAAATATAAAATAACATGATTCTTTGAGACTCATGAAACAACCATAGTGTTTTAGCTTTTGTCTGTCCTTCTGTATTGATTTCCCTGTCTCCTGTGCAGTTGGAAGATCTTCCATGTTATTCCATTTCACACTTCATATCACCTGTCTCCTGCCATTTCCCATCTACAGAAACCCCGTCCAGGGAAAATAAATTATTGCTTCAATTAATTTAAACATTAACATGTGCATATTTATGGCTTGAAACCAAAACTTTGCTAACAAATACACTTATTAATAACTATAAACTGTTAAATTAGGCCTGTAGAGTGGCTGCCATGGCCTGCCAGAAGACCAACAGATCTTGGGCAGCAGGCAGGGCCTGATGGGAGGCCTATATGCCTGCCAGATCTGGCTCACCTTGGCTGGAGGCCTGAGACCAGGGTTGGCCTGCTAGCCTTTATAATAAATATCCCAAGACCTTTTAATGTTTCAATTGTTAGGCCTTAGCTGACTCTCAACTAGTTCATATAAATTAACCTGAGCAATTATTCTCAATCCACCATGTGGGTTGTGATAACTTCAGTGCTCACACTGAGACACCCATCTGCTTCCTAATCTTCTGGCAGAAAGAGAGCTTCCTCTGTATAATCCCAGGGCTCCTTAGTTCCTCCCAGAAAGTTCTGCCTTCCTATACTCTCTGCACAGCTAAATGGTCTTCAGCGACTTTTATGACTTTTATTATCCAATTAGAGAGTGCTCAGAAAGTGTGGTAACCAGATCTCTGAGCACTGAAATCAGCCTCTGAAAACCATGTAAAAGACCTTTCTCCCACAAGGCTTGTATAAAATTAAATAAATATATCTTGATCTTTAAAAATAGTGAATCTGCAAATAAGAGAAAAAAATTAAGCATTGTGAGTATTTTATAGGCAGACATGGTCAATGTGTCAGAAGGAACCAAAGACAAACAATTCTCTGTAAGTGCAGAGACAAACAGCCAATAAGCAACAGAACTCCATTTCTTAATTATTGAAATATTTGCAACTTGTCTCATTTTTTGGTTCTTATATTCTATTAGACTTTCATAAAACTTTAGTTGAAGTTAATTCTGGTCTCTAATTATTTCTCCATATTTAATGCAAGTCTATTTTATATTCATATTTCTAGTAACATGCAAAGTGTTATGAAAATATAGGCAGTCACACTTGCAATCTAATCCTCATTGTCTTTTAAGTTTGTTTTCATTTTTGTTTAATAGAATCTTCTTACTTTCTAATTTATTTTTGAATTTAAATTCAATTAAATCAATCTGCCATTCCTTTTCTCCTTCAGTCCCTCATAGCTACTCTCCTTGAAACCTTTTCCATGCATCCACTCTCAAGTTGGTAGCATCTTTTATTATTATTATTATTATTATTATTGATAAATCTATATATATTGTTGCATTGTTCTCCAAATAAAATTATTGTGAATATACTAAGGTGATTGTACTTCAATATGCCATTAAATCTTCATTTTACACATAATACATGAGGTAAATTATATCCAATGAGAAACTTAACAATTGTCTCATATTTATTATCACATAAATCCTGACATGTAGACAGAAACAGGAACATCCCACTAGTACATCAATTCTTATATGTGTGTGATGATGTGTGTACAGTCATCATGAAAGATGGTGAGGCAAAGAATCATATGTACAATAATCAGCCTGTAATACACAGTAAGAATGTGGCCAATCTATCTATCTATCTATCTATCTATCTATCTATCTATCTATCTATCTATCTATCATCTATCTATGTGTATACACATATGTATATCATATATATATATGTATGTATATGTATGATTTCAATTACAAAATACTTGAGAAAATGAGTCTAGATGTTTCAGTGAGTTGAAATTTTCATTCCCTAGGAACAAATCTAAAAATATTTCCATAAATTATTCTAATGTTTTTATAGTTTGACAAAAAATAAAATATTTAAATTCTCAAAATCATTTGCTTGTTGAGGTTCTAACTTTTCCAATCTTTTGTTCAAATCGTAAATGCTCTGATTTTTTTATTTAAACCTCCATATAAACATAGACATTACTTTGATTGATTTTTCATTAATCTTTCTTTAATGTTTAAGTTTGTCAACTGAAATTTGATGAATTAAAATCAGTTTTTCTATTCTTCATATCTGTACCTTGAAGTAATATTATGCATTGAAAACCACCAGAGTATGTTTTACCAAATAACAGTTTCAGGAGTATGAATATATTAAGGTAAACAAATATGCAAATAATACTTGAATCAAGTCATAATTGCCTCAAATGAATAAAGATATTTAGATGTAAATACTTGTTCATCTAGCTTCTGTGTTGGCGCTACAGATGCATAATTTATATTTGCTTCTGAATTCCAATAGCAATTATAATAAATTACTACTCTCCACTTCTCAAGTTCTGAAATTATCCTAACAAATAAGACGGAGTATGTCATTCAACATGGTTTTTATTTACCAATGTATTTTGATTCAGAAAGTTAATATTTTAAGATAATCAGAAAAAGTATCATCATAAAAATTGAGAAAACATTTTTACTTTATAAAAAACTTAAATATTAGTAATTTTATGTTTTTCATTTACTTTGTAGGATATAGCTCTAAAACTATTATCTTACTACCCCTAGTCTTTCAAAATTAAAAATTGGTAGATTTCTATGTCATATGGATTTTATAGTATTGTATAGAGCAGATTTTATTTTATCATATATTATGCAACAACTTATATCTGATTGTGATGATTATCTTATCAACTTTTGATGGTAGAATGGAATTGAAAGGATTAGAGGAAGTAACAAAAGTCAGACTCTTATGTCACCTTTCCTCAGAAGTTTTCTCCATTGAAATGCTCCCTGTATTGATTTGTTGTCTTTGTCTGTTTAATGTTGTTATAAAAAACACTTGATACTGGGAGATTTATAGAGACAAAGGATGATATAACAATGCCTTAATTTTATTTTATTTGCTTGTATTTATAATGCTCTTTGTGCAGGCTCAAGATACTGTGCTCAGGTACTTTTAACCTAAAGTACTTGCTGCGGAATTTTTTTATGAAGTTGTATTATAACCAATGAATGCTCCTGTTGTTTGCTTACCTTGTAATATTCTTATAAATTATTCATTTCTAAAAAAAAAAGCAAAATTTACATTTACTTAAAGATGGATTCCAGAGGATATTCTTAAAGATTACTTGTAGAGAATAAGAAAGAGAACCTCATTCCTAAGAATTTAAATACAAACAACTAAAAACACATAGGTTGTAACTCTAAAATCTTTATTATTATACATGTAAATAATGATATTCTAGGAATCCAAATACATTTGGGAAATTATCAAGATATCAATAGCATTGAAACTTATAAAATAATGTATATTAAGTATTGAAAGATGGGTGAAGAAGTTGTGACTACATTTTTTTCATTCCTAGAGAAAACATAAGAATATAGATACAATTTCAACTGCCAGTTTTCTTCATCTATTCATGATGTCCTTCACTCTCAGTCAGATCCACAGAATGTTTCTATGTTAGGTTCTTCTTATCTCCAGTTTTCCACATTCTCATAAGCATTATACTTTCAGTACCATTCATCTTCTAATCTTTAGCAAGGGCTTTATTTTCCCCTTAAAGATTACTGATTATAAAGTAATCTACATCCTACCAATTCATCAAGAGGTTCCTCTTCTTTACAATGGTTTTCCAGGACAAAATCGTACGTTTTGTATTACTTTCTATTCTTTATTTTAGTATACTACCAATGGATAAGTAGAGTTTTGCATTTCAAGGAATGGACAAATCACTTACTTTTAGGTAGGCTGTGTATGTAACTGTGAGATTCTCTGTTTTTTTGTTTGTTTGTTTTGTTTTGTTTTTTGTCCCCCCCTCCTTGGCTATATCCAAGTATTCCTGGTGGGAGGAGAAAAAAATCTGTATTTTTAGTTCCTAATCTATATATGAGAAATAAGAATTATGGGCTGTAGCCATCTCTTTGCTGCACTGAGTATTTTATATCATTTCCAGCATATTTTAGCAGACATGTCTCACTGCATACCTCTGCTACAGGCCTACTAGAATAGCTTCGCATTCTTGCCTGGACAAAACTATAAACCTACTGCAAACATTATATGATTTTTTGTGTGTGATTTGTTTTGTTTCTTTGGCTGCTTGATTGTGTGATCGTCAAGCATGAATTTTAAAGATTATGATATTGTTTCCCAATATCAAAAGTTAAACATTACTGAAAGGAAAGCCCCTTTTGAATTAAAGAATATTTTTGAAGCTCAGTGTGTCCTGTGTAACATAAAATCTCCTTAACATATATTTTGTGTTTGTTTATACATTATTTATTTTAAATTCCAATTGTAGCCCCCTCCTTCCAGTTCTCTGCATCCTACTCTCTCACCTATTTCTTCTATCTTCTCTCTCTGTCTCCTCAGAAAAGGGGGTCCTCCACCCCCTGTATCATCATCCCACCTCAGTACATTGACTTTCATCAGGTCCTAAGCACATCCTCTTCCATTGAGGCCAGGTACCCACCCCCATTAGGCGGAAATGCTCAAAACGAAGCCAGCCACCAGAGTTCTTGTCAGGGACAGCCCCCACCCCACTTGCTATGGGACCTCATTTGACCAAGCTGCCCATCAGTTACATATGTGGAAGGGGCCTCAGTCCAGTTCCTGCATGTCTTTTGATTGATGGTTCAGTCTCAGTGAACCCCCATGTGCCTAGGTTAGTTGTCTGTGTTGGTCTTCTTGTGAAGTTCTTGTACCTCATTCCAGGACTATCTATCCTTACATCCATTCTTCTACAAGGCACTCCATGTTACACATAATCCATAACATATCTTAAATGTAATTTTAGACATGATCAATATTTATAGGTATGAATAGATATTAAATAACACTCTCAGCAAGTTTCATTAAGATGAAGTTAGTTGAAGTTTCCTACATGTAAAATAATAATAATCCAATAGTGATTATTTTCCATAATTAAAAATATTGCATGAAATGAATGTCACTTTACCAATGATTCCTTGAGGACATTGTGCCACAGATACTTGTTTAAATCATAGCACACAGACTACTCTAGTAATGTAAATCAACCCAGCCTTGGTAAGAGAAGTCAATGTTTATTTAAAAAATATACAGCTTTTTACTCTGTCTCTACAGTTGGCTGAATCTATAGTACTATAACTGAGTGTGTC
Organism: Lophiomys imhausi; assembly: GCA_907164525.1. Lineage (NCBI taxonomy): Eukaryota > Metazoa > Chordata > Mammalia > Rodentia > Muridae > Lophiomys > Lophiomys imhausi. The sequence continues at coordinate 2,867,919 of CAJQZJ010000727.1, read as the reverse complement.
ACTTTTTAGCTATTTTATGATATTTGATTTTATTTTTTATTGAAATAGATTTATTGTACAATATATTCTGATAATGGTTTGCCCAGTCCAACTGCACCCAGATCCTCATCACTTCCACATGAACCCAAATCCACACCCTTTCCATCTGTCTTTCTTTAGGACACAAAGGGATGATTAAAATAATATAATAATAATAACTTAAATAACAACAACAATAATAATAACCACCCAGGTAGGTCAAGCCAAACAGAAGAATAAAAGGCAAAGAAAATGCTTAGTAAACACATGTAGATGCACAGATACACCCATTAACAAACAGAAATCCTATAAAAATACAAACTGGAACACCATAATACATACACAAAATACATGTAACATGAAAAACAAGAGAGAGCTATGACAAAGCATTATGTAGATAAAGAATCTTGAAAAATGATGCAGAGCTCATTGAGTTTGTGTTGGCAATCTACAGCTGGACACAGGACCTGCCTGAAAGAGTAGTTTATATCTCCAGGGAGACTATCTTAGAGAAAACTAACTTTGTTGTGTTTATGAGTCATTAAAGTTTTTCCACTTTAAAATTAAAAATAACAGTTGTATTTGATGTAATATTTATGTAATATATTATGTAATATAATGTAATAATATTATGTAAATATACATATTAAATATAATCCTGAATACTTCTGTTTCTTCCACTAAATGTTCCAAACAATTTCTATATCATCTCCTTAATTTGAGTGATTATGAATTAAAACTTAAAATAATCTTTAAGAAAATGCCCCAGCCAGAACTTCAGTAAAGCCTGGAAGATCAGCTTCTGTCTACAAACTTCTTAGGACGTGTAAACAGCTGAGCACAAAAGCACTGAACATAAAAGGATTGTATTAACATTTTTAACCATTTTTCCATTCTGGTTTGGGCCCCAAACAGGATTACTATGACCCAAATCAGCAGGAAGTCATTTTAAGAGAGTGACGTCCGTCCCATGCCCACAGGGTAGGGAGGGTGTTTCTCCCCCCCCCCACTTTTTGGTTATTTAATGGATAACAGAAAACTCTGTTATTTAGGGGAAGAGACTACAAGCTGTTAAATGGTCTTGTTAAATGGGTTTTTGAGGTTAGACCCAGGGACTTCATTCTTTTTCTTTTCTGTATCCTTCTTTCTCTCCTATGTAGGAGTGCACAGATTTGAGAAAAATGGAACATAGACATAGTATGGGAAGGACCAAGAAGAAAGGACAGATTATTGAATATGCCCTTATACCTTTGTATATTGACACAAAATTAGTATTATATTTGGCTAAGGTGGTATTGACCATTGTATAATGTGCAAAATTAAGACTGTATTGGACTATATCAGTATTGATCTTTGTATATTGATACAAAATTAAGATTATATTTGGCCACAATGGTATTAACCCTTGTATATTGATGAAATATTAAGATTGCATTGGGCTACATAGGCATTGATCTTTGTATATTGATACAAAATTAAAAGTAACGCTTCTTAAAGGTATTATACCTAGTAATGCTTAAAAATGAAATGTGACGCTCTGGCCTCTTGAAACCAACTGTCTTAAACCATTTAGGATAGTTAAGAAATACAAACACCTAGTTATGCAAGCGTATCATTTTGTTAGCTATGGCAGTCTATCACAGATATTCTCTAAGCTACTCAGAAATCAAGTTGTTAAGAGACAAGCAACATTTGCTTATCTAAACACAAGAGATAGATAGGGCATATTCAAAAACCCCAAGAGATCTGCAGAGTATGGCATTCAAAGATGTTTTCTTAAATTAAGATTTTTTTTTGATATAGAGACATGTCAGCTCCTGACAGCACCCTCTATTGTACTCCAAGTAGAAGATGAGCATCGAAGAATCTCCAGTGTGAGATGGTTGAATTACTAGCAAGCCTATCTCTTGGCATGAAAAACCCCTTGCTTCAACTGTAGACAGACTGCTGTCCAAAAAGGACAAAACTTGGTAGCAGGGAAGTCGACAGCCTAGCTCTGCCAAGACAGGGCAGGTAAGTCCTTCATAATTCCTGTTCCACAATCAATGTTTGTCAGAGAAACGGGACCAAAAGGCTGAAGACTGACGGTGTAAGATATGGAGAGAAAACGGGAACTGTCCAGGCAGCCACGGACATGTCATTTCTTAGTTTTGGAAGATGCAGGACCTGCACTTCCTACATAATCAGATATATTTATCCCTCTCAGGTCTCTGAGGTGATTGAAGAATAGATAGCTAGAGTCTCATAGTTAAATTTTGAGTTGTTTAGGAATCAAGAGTGTGTTCTGGATCTAAGAAGATGTTTTTAAAATTGTGATGCAAGATAGTATGAAAGCTGAGTCAGATATAGAACTTTAAACTCATGGAGATGATTAGATAGTAGAATGTTAAAGTCAGGTGACAAATATGTATGAACTGGACATTGGGAATGTATGCTAAGCCATTTAACTCTCATAAATGTGGTGTATTTATTTCTGTTGTTTTGTATAGTATTTACTGTTATAAGAGAAGGAACCATTTGTTGGAATGAAAGGGGGAACTGTTGGGGGGGAAGAGGGTGGAAGGGTGGAACAGGAGGGGGGAGTAGGGAAGGGATTGTGACTGAGATGTAACTTGAAGAAATAAAAAAAATAAAGTATAAAAAAAAAGAAAATGACTGAGTATATTATGGGTAACACACAAGAAAACCACAAATATTTAGTCCATATATATATATATGTGTGTGTGTGTGTGTGTGTGTGAATCAAATTTTATCTTAAATTATTTTCTATTCTTTCACACTAAAATATACTGTAAAGTGCTCTCTAGTTTTAAAAGTATATATTAATGAAATGAAAGCATGTGTAAATTTATGTTTAATTTCATTTTGTGTTTGAATATGTTAAAACTTACATTTTCTGCTATCTAATTTCTGCTATCATATGAAGGCACTAAGAATATTCTTGAATACAAAGCTGACTAAAAATGTTTTAAGAAACTACTCATTTTTTTTTTGTTTTCTTTGTTGTTGGTAGGGCATCAATAGTGACGTATGGTTTGTCTCAACTGGTAATAGAGATTTATTTATAGTCTGAATATTTTATCTAATTTAATTATCCAAATTATTCTACATGCCTTTCTATCTAACTGAGTGTTCACATCTTTTCATATCAAAGCTCTGAGGAATTTGATACATTGTCAGGCTGTTAATTTGACCTACGTAAATGCGAACTTTTAGGAAAAAACTTAGTTTTATTTTCATCTATCTCAACAAAGAGGTAAAATTAATGAGAGATTCTAACAAATCCTTGCTTGTGTGTCTGAACTTGAGCTGAATATTTAAGACTTTCATCTTGACCGGCATCTTCTTAGTCATTCATCAAAGTGAAAGGCAGCTAATCCACCTTACACACAGTCGTGACATTCTTGTGAATTTTATTTTGTTTCCTCTTAGAGAAAATCTCTCATACTTATGTCACACGTAGGTAGTTCATTCTTGGTGACACTGGGTGGCAAATACTTTGTTTTAAAATCTAAGCTTAATTTTGACAATATTTTTTATCTAACATTGCTTGGCATGTAATACTTAAGATACAAATTTTATAGCATTCCATGACCATAGATAAAGGATCTACTTTGTACGGCTAAGCAAAATATATTTTTGAAACAGATACAAAAGAGCTCAACTATTGTTGAGGGTTGAGTTCTATGATGACTTTAAAAAGAGATTCCTAGGAAATAGGTGCTCTTATTGTGTAATTCAGCTTTAAATTCTACAGATTTGTTTCAAGAAATAAAAACTATTGACTGGAGAGGGGGCTCAATAGTTAAAAGTGCTTATTGTACTTGCAGAGGACCAGAGTTCAGTTCTCAGCACTAATATGAGGCAGTTCACGAAGCCTATGTCTCCAGCTCCAACAGATCCAGTTGTTTCCTCTGGCTCTGAGGGTACCTGCATATATGCAGTGTGCACACACACACAAAAACACACACACACACACAAACACAAACACACACACAGATTTAAAAAACTGAAAAAAACATGATCACTATGAGGATTCTGTGGTATTATTCATATTTACCTTTAAGTTTATAACTTCTGGATGAGGTGTGATTTGGGGTGGACTGTTGGTGTGCATGCATGTACACTGGGGAATAAACCGATAGCCTTGAGTTTTGTAGAAGCTTTTTGTGTATGTTATATGGCTGTTCTGACAATCCAATTTGGATTAACAGAGGTGAAAAACATCTGCACTTTGTGGTAAGTGTTACTGAGATACAGTAATGGAAATTATGGTTATTTTCTGCATGTCTAATTTGCAGAAAGAGTGAATATGCAGTGGTTTATAGAAATTTATTTCACATATAGATCTTAATTTGCTACTTATTTTATCCTGTATCCAATGCTTCTCTAAATACCTGGAATGTGCAAGCCATAATACTCTGTACAACTGTAGGCCTCATAGACTGTATTTCTTTATCTCCTATATACATAGTTTTGGTTCTATTTTTCTACTATAGTGATAATTGGCAATAGGAGGATTGTGAGTCACTCTATTACATTGAGCCAAAGAAAAACAATACATATTCAAAACCTGTACTGTTAAAGTTACAAAACATAAATCATATTTCTACCCAGGGAGATACAAAGACCAGATCAGTGTTAATCAATGTCATACAATTCCTGCATACAATAAGTTTTCAGGTCGTATATCAGTATTTCATAGTTTACTCTTCTGTAGTGTTAGGGATTGAACACTCATGCAAATAAGGCAAGCTGTCTGCCTTTGTGCTCTGTTGCTTTTTTTCTTATTTTCTATTCATAAATTCAGATTTTCACCCATGAAATAAATATTTATTAGAAATGACAATCATTTTTATTATTTTTGCTGTAGTATTTGCCAATATTAAGGTGAGATTGGGTCAGGGAAAGACAGAGGAAGAGTATCATACAAAAATCTGTACAACTATATATGGGAACTCAAATCAGCATTTAGGAAAATAGTAAACTAATTGTTGTACAATTAGAAATGACACACAAAGGGATCAAAGCTTAAACAATAAAAGAGAATGGAACCAAGCTAATGCTGGAAAAATAAGAACATATTCATTAGTAAGAAAATTTAAAAGGGTAATATAATACTAAAGAATTGTTTAAAAACCCAGAAAAAATATAAGGAAAACAGGAAGAAGTGAAGATTACATGAGAAATGAAAGAGGATATACAAGTTATAAAAACTGTCCAGTATCAGGTACAATAAAGAAGAAAACAACAAAAATTAATTCCATAAAAATGAAAATATAAAGAAATTTGGAAACATAAGAAAGAAGAGTGTGGGGTGGATATTATTAAAATATATGTGTATGTTGAATTGTTAAATAATATCTAAAATGTTATTTTTGAAGAAAGTAATCATACTTTTGAAATGGCATAAGGAGAAAGTAATTTCATTCAGTTTGTTTATATGTTGGATTACATTGGCAGATTGATGTATGTTGAGCCATCTCTGCATCTCTGAGATGTAGCTTACTTGATCATGGTGGATGATCTTTCAATATGTTCTTTTTTATAATTTATTTCTTATTTCTTCAAGTTACGTCTCAATCACAATCCCCTCCCTACTCCCCCTCCAGTCCTACCCTCCCAACCTCTTCCCCCTGAACCCCCCCATCCTCTTCCCCTTTTTTTTAAGTTTAAGGTATATCTTTTTACCCCCAACAGCTCCCTCTTTTAGTCCAACAAATGGATCTTTCTCTTATAACAATAAATACAATACAAAAAACAGAAATAAATAGGCCATAATTATGAGAGTTATATGGCTTAGCATACATTCCCAATGTCCAGTACATATGTATTTGGCACCTGACTTTAACATTCTACTATCTAACCATCTCCATGAGTTTAAAGTTCTATATCTGACTCAGCTTTCATACTAACTTGCATCACAATTCTAAAAACATCTTGTTATATCCAGAGCACCATCTTGATTCCTAAACAACTTAAAATTTAACTATTAGACTCTAGCTATCTATTCTTCAACCACCTCAGAGACCTGAGAGGGATAAATATATCCAATTATATAGGAAGTGCAGGGCCCGCAGCTTCCAAAACTAAGAAATGACATACCAGTGGCTACCTGGACAGTTCCCATTTTCTCTACATACATTGCAGCATCAATCTTCAGCCATTTGGCTCCGTTTCTCTGGTAGACATTAATTGTAGAGCAGGAATTATGAAGTACTTGCCTACCCTATCTTGGCAGAGCTAGGCTATCGACTTACCTGCTTCCAAGTTTTGTCCTTTTTGGACAGCATTCTGTCTACAGTTGAAGCAAGGGTTTTTCTTGCCAAGAGATAGACTTGCCACTAATTCAACCATATCCCACTGAAGATTCTTCGATGCTCATCTTCTACTTGGAGTAGAATAGATGGTGCTGTCAGGAGCTGACATGTCTCAATATCAAAACATCTTCAGTTAAGAAAACATCTTTGAATGCCATATTCTGCAAATCTTGTGAGGTTTTTGAAGACGCCCTATCTTTCTCTTATACTTAGATAAGCAAATATTGTTTGTCTCTTAGCAAATTGATTTCTGATTAGCTTAGAAAATAACTGTAATAGACTGTCATAGTACCTAACAAAATGACAAGCTTGCATGAGTATTAGTTTGCATTTCTTAGTTATCCTAAACAGTTTATGACAGTTGGTAGCAAAAGGCTGAAATTTCACATTGCATTTTCAGCATTACTAAGTACAATACCTTTAAAAATGTCACCCTTAATTTTGTACCAATATACAAAGATCAATACCAATGTGGCCAAACACAATCTTAATTTTGTATCAATATACAAAGATTGATACCGATGTAGCCCAATACAATCTTAATTTTGCATCAATATACAATGGTCAACACCAAGTTGGCCAAATATTATCTTAATTTTGTATCAATATACAAAGATCAATACCGATATAGCCCAATAAAATCTTAATTTTGCATTAATATACAAAGCTCAATACCAATTTAGCCAAATATAATATTAATTTTGTATCAATATACAAAGGTATAAGGCCATATTCAATAATCTGTCCTTTTTTCTTGATCTTTCCTATATTATGTTAATGTCCCATTTTTTCTTAAGTCTGTTCAATCCTACACAGGAGAGAAAGAAGGATACAGAAAAGAAAAAGAAGGAAGTCCCTGGGTCTAACCTCCAAAACCCATTTAACAAGACCATTTAACAGCTTGTAATCTCTTCCCCTAAATAACAAGATTTTCTAGTATTCATCAAATGACCAAAGGGGTTGAAAACACCCTCCCCACCTTCTGGGCATGGGACGTCTCTCTCTTAAAATGACTTCCTGCTGATTTGGGATGTATTAAACCTATTTGGGTCCCAAATAAGAATGGAAAAATGGTTAAAAATGTTACTAAAATCATTTGATGTTCAGTCCTTTTGTGCTCAGCTATTTAAATATCCTAAGAAGTTTGTAGACGGAAGCTGAACTTCAGGGCTTTACTGAAGTTCTTGCTGGAGCAGTCTGTGGATCTGAATAATCTTAGTGATTTTGAATTGCTGTGGTTGTAGAATTTTGAGGAAACAGCTATTTAGGAAGTCTGCAAGGCTGGATTGTCTGGGCTACTTGTTCTTTGGTATCTGATCTCTTTTCTTCTGAGTTTTCCGTTGTCCCTGGATTCCTTGGATGTATACTTTAAATCTCCTGTAAAGTTAAGAACAGAGCCCTGCCCTAATCCTAACTCTGGGATACTACTTTTTTTGGGGGGGGAGATCAGGTAATATTTTTCCTGGAGTAAATTATTTTTTTGTTTTTTGTTTTTTTTTTTGTTTTTTTACAATATATAAAGTATTATCTTTCAATTTGGATTAAAGGAGAAATTATTTTGATATTTTGGAGCTAAACAAACCTTTAGTGTATATATTTTGAGATCTCAAAGGACAATTTGTTTGAATTCGATGTGTTCTTAAATTTAGTTTACAAGCATTTTATTAAATACTTTTGAAACAAGGTTCAATATGAAAAATGGAATGGAATTATCTTTTTTGTTGAATTTTCGTGTGGCCTAGCTATCAATGTGACTGCGGCCCCATAATTGTGCAGTGCTCCTTCAATTTCTATTATGTGGAGTAATTTGAGAAGTATAGGATCATTGAAAGTCTGATAGAGTTGTTTAGGAATCAAGAGGGTGTTATAGATCTAAGAAGATACTCTTAAAAGTGTGTTGCAAGTTAGTATGAATGTTGAGTCAGATCTAGACCTTTAAACTCATGGAGATGGTTAGATAGTAGAATGTTAAAGTCAGGGGCCAAATATGTATAAACTGGACATTGGGAAGGTATACTGGGCCATTTAACTCTCATAAATGTGGCATATTTATATCTGTTGTTTTGTGTAGTATTTACTGTTATAAGAGAAGGAACCATCTGTTGGACTGAAAGGGGAAACTTCTGGGGGGAAGAGGGTGGAAGGGCGGGATAGGAAGGGGGAATAGGGAAGGGTTTGTGACTGAGATGTAACTTGAAGAAAAAAATAAAGTATTAAAAAAAAAAGTCTGATAGAATTCTTCACTAAAACAATTTGCCCATGTTTTTTTGTTTGTTTGCTTTGTTTGTTTAGTGTCTTTTAAGGATTACTTCTATTTCCCTAGGGGTTACATACAGGCCTGGTTAAATTGTTTATCTGACCTGTATTAAAATTTGGTAAGTGCTATCTGTCAAGAAAAATGTCCATTTCTTTTGAATTTTCCAATTTTGTGAACATATTTTTAAAAGCATAACCTATGACTTTTTGTATTTCCTCAATGACTACTGTTATGTCCTTTTCATGTTTGATTTTTTTAATTTGGAGATTCTCTCTTTGTCTTTTAGTTAGTTGACACAAGAATTCATCTATCTTGTTGATTTTCTGAAAGAATCAACTATTTGTTTCATTGATTCTTTGTTTCTATTTTGTTGATTTGAACCCTCGGTTTGATTATGTCCAGTCATCAACTCTTCTTTGGTATGTTTGCTTCTTTTTGTTCTAGAACTTGTAGGTGTGTTGTTAAGTTGCTTGTGTGAGATCTCACTAATTTTTTTTAATAATTTATTTTTTTTATTTCTTCAAGTTACATCTCAATCACAATCCCCTCCCTACTCCCCCC
>CAJQZJ010000727.1:2833613-2858663 GCA_907164525.1 Lophiomys imhausi | reverse complement strand
CAGAACACCCTCTTGATTCCTAAACAACTCAAAATTTAACTGTGAGACTCTAGGTATCTATTCTTCAACCACCTCAGAGACCTGAGAGGGATAAATATATCTGATTATATAGGAAGTGCAGGGCCTGCAGCTTCCAAAACTAAAAAATGACATACCAGTGGCTGCCTGGACAGTTCCCATTTTCTCTCCATACATTACAGCATCAATCTTCAGCCATTTGGCCCCATTTCTCTGACAGACATTGGTTGTAGAGCAGGAATTATGAAGGACTTACCTACCCTGTCTTGGCAGAGCTAGGCTGTCGACTTACCTGCTTCCAAGTTTTGTCCTTTTTGGACAGAAGTCTGTCTACAGTTGAATCAAGTGGTTTTTCTTGTCAAGAGAATGGCTTACCACCAATTTAATCATCTCCCACTGGAGATTCTTCGATGCTCATCTTCTACTTGGAGTAATATAGGGGGTGCTGTCAGGAGCTGACATGTCTCGATATCAAAAAATCTTAAGTTAAGAAAACATCTTTGAATGCCATATTCTGCAGATCTCTTGAGGTTTTTGAAGATGCCCTATCTATCTCTTATATTTAGATAAGCAAATATTGCTTGTCTCTTAGCAACTTGATTTCTGAGTAGCTTAGAAAATAACTGTGATAGACTGTCATAGTAACTCACAAAATAACACGTTTTCATGACTATTAGTTTCTGTTTCTTATTTATCCTAAACAGTTTATGTCGGTTGGTAGTGAGAAATCAAAACTTGACATTTCATTTTTAAGTATTACTACAAACAATACCTTTAAGAAGCATTACCCTTAATTTTGTATCAATATACAAAGATCAATACCAATGTGGCCAAATATAATCTTAATTTTGTATCAATATACAAAGATCAGTACCGATGTAGCCCAATACAATCTTAATTTTACATTAATATACTAGGGTCAATACCATTGTGGCCAAATATAATCTTAATTTATTCATTTATTCATTTTTACATTGAGATCGCAGGCCCAACCTTCCTCTCCACCTGTTTCTACCCTCCTACTCTCTCCTACATTCTCACCTCCCTTTCCCCTCAGAAACAGTTACCATTACCCTATCAACCCATTCCAGCTCTTCAAGTCACATCAGGACTAACAGCATCCTCTTCCAAAGAGGCCAGAAAACACAGCCCAGCTAGAGTATGGTGATCCACAAATAGACAATAGAATCCATTTAAGAGACAATCTCCATTCCACTAGCTAGGGAATCTACATGAAGTACAAGCTGCCTATCAATTACATATATAGAGGGCCTACGCCCGTACCATACATTCTTTAAGTCCCAAGGGGCCTAAGATAGTTGCCTCTGTTAGTCTTCATGTGAAGTACTTGTCCCCTCTGGATTCTCCCTTTCTTTTACAGGACTCCCTGACCTACACCTAATGTTGGGCTTTGTGTTTCAGCATTTGTTGCGCTTGGCTGCCAGGTGGTGTCTCCCAGAGGATAGGTATGCTAGTTTCTGTCTGAAAGCATAGCAGAGTATCATTAATAGTGTCAGGAATTGACTCGCTCCCATAGGGTGGGACTCGAGTCATTTGTTGGCCATTCCCTTAATCACTGTTCTTATTTTATCTTAGTACACCATGGATTCAGTGTAAATTATGTATTGAAGGTTCTGTGGTTGGGTTGGTGTCCCTATCCATACACTAGAAGTTCTGCGAGGCTAGCCATCTTCTGTCCTCTGATGTTAGGAGTCTAAGATAGAGTCACCCCATAAACTCCCAGGAGCATATCCTTTTACAGGTCTCCCGCTTCCTTCAGAGATGCCTCCACATTGATTTCCCCTTTCTATCTCAACCCTCTCACCTCTCACCCCTGCTCTTACCATACTTTATCCCCATCTTTGTTTCCCTCCCAATACATTCTATTACTCAGTTCCCTCTCTTCATCCACTTACTATGTCTATTTTATTTCCCTTCCAAGTGATATTCAAGCAACTCCCCTTGGGCTCTCCATTTTGCTTAGTTTCTTTGATTCTATGGATTGTAGGATGGTTATCCTGTATTATATGACTAATACCCAGTTATAAGTGAGTATATACCAGGTATATCTTTCGGGGTCTGAGTTACTTCATTCAGGATAATCTTTTCTAGCTCCATCTACTTATTTGCAAATTATATGGTTTCCTTGTTCCTAGCTGAGTATTATTGCATTGTATAAATATACCACAGTTTTTTTATCTAGTCTCAGGCTGAGAAACATCTGGGTTGGTTCCAGTTTCTGCCTATTATGAATAAAGCATCTATGAACATAGTTAAGCCAATGTTCTTGTGGTTTGATGGAGGCTCTTTTGGGTATATGTCCAGGAGTAGTAAAACCAGGTATTGAGGAAGAACTATTCCCAATTTTCTGTAATACTGACAGACTTATTTCCAAAATGGTTATACAAGTTTTCACTCTTACCAGCAATGGAGGAGTGTTTCCCTTTCTCTGGATCCTTACCAGCATGTGCTACCATTCTGACAGGTGTAATATGGAATCTCTGAGTCATTTTTATTAGCATTTCCCTGATGACTAAAGACATTGAGAATTTCTTTAAGTGCCACTTTGCTATTAGAGTGTCCTCTGATGTTAATTCTCAATTTAGGTGTGTACCACATTTTTGGTTGGATTATTTGGTTTGTTGGTGTTTAAGTTCTTTAGTTATTTATAAATTTTGGTTATTAACCCTTTTTTGATGTGGGAATTGTGAAAATCTTTTCTAAATATATGGGATGCCATTTTGTTCTATTGACAGTGACCATTGCTTACAGAAGACTTTCAGTTTCATGAGGTCCCACTTATTAATTGTTGATTATTGAGCCTGAGTTGTTGGTATTCTGTTCAGGAAGTTGTCTCCTGTGTCAATGCTTCTAAGACTTTTACTTACTTTCTCTTCTATTAGATTTATCTGGTTTTATGTTGAGTTGTTTCATCAATAGATGTTTTGGACTTCAGTTTTGTGAGTAGTAATAGATATGAGTCTATTTGCATTCTTCTACAAGTAGACATCTGTTTAGAACAGCAACATTTGTTGACAATGCTTCCCTTTTTCCCTTATTTGTTTTTGGCGTATTTGTTTAAAATCAAGTGTCTGTAGATGTGTTGGCTTATTTCTGGCTTTATTATATGTGGGTTTATTTGACTCCATTGTTCAATTGGCCTGTTTTTATGCCAATACCATGTATTCTTATTACTATTGCTCTGTAGTACAGTTTAAAATAAGAGATGGTGATACCTCTAGAGGTTCTTTTATTGTACAGGATTATTTTACCTATTCTGTGTTTTTTGTTTATCCATATGAAGTTGAGAATTGTTCTTTCAAGCTCTGTAAATAATTACATTGGTATTTTGATGGAAAATGCTTTGAATCTATATATTATTTTTGATAAGATGGCCATTTTTACTATGTTCACCTTCGGATCCATAAGCATGGGGATCTTTCCATTCTCTCATATTATTTTCAATTTCTTTATTCAAAGACTTGTTTATTTTCTCAAAGTACCAGTTCTAGGTTTCTTTGATTCTTTGTATTGTTCTCTTTGTTTATAACTTATTGGTTTCAATCCTGAGTTTGATTATTTCCTGCAGCCCACTCTTGTTAGATGTGTTTGTTTCTTTTTGTTCTAGAGCTGTTAAGTTGTTAGGATGTGATATCTTCAATTTATTCATGAAAACACTTAGTGCAGTGAGCATTCCTCTTAGGACTACTTTCATTGTGTCCTATAAGTTTGGGTATGGTGTGTATTCATTATCATTAAATTTTAGTATTTCTTTAATTTCTTTTTTTTTCTTCCCATACACATTGTTCATGGAATAGAGAGCTGTTCACTTTCCATAAGTATGTAGGTTTTCTGTTGTTTCTGTTGTTGTTGAAGTCCAGCTTTCATCTATGGTGATCTGATAAAATGCAAGGGATTATTTAAATTTTCTTGTATAGAGTGGGGCTTGCTTTGTGACTGACTATATGGTCAATTTTGAAGAAGGTTCCATGAGCTGCTGATAAGAAAGGATATTCTTTTGTATTTGGATGAAAAGTTCTGTATATGTCTGTGGTGAAAAGTTGGATTTCTTTGGAAACATAGCTGTGTTGAATGAATATATTTCTTGCTTTGGTCTCAAGATCACATACTTGTGAAAGATGCAAAAAAATTCTAATGGAAGAACATGTGATGTTTTCCCCGCCAGAGATTGTCACATGTAGGGGGCATATTTACATCCTGTGAAGGACAGAGTCATTAGAGAGCTTGTAATCTTGGTCGACGGGAACTACCTTGTGGGAACTTTGGCTAATTAGACAGTATCCTTGTGCATATTTGGAGGAGGTTTAACAAGGAGGCCCTGGAAATGCACAGGGGCTTTTTGTTTTGCATTGCTTCTCATTGCTGCTCTGTCCTGAATGATTCCAGACAATTGCTCTTCTGAAGTTTGTTGCTACTGCAACTTGCTGAAGATAGTGGCCTAGGTCTGTCTGACCCCAGGTCACTGCTTCTTCGGCTGTCCTTGTTAGTGCTCCTAGTTAGCTGTGTTTCCATTGCTGCTGTTTTGCTGATTGTGCCTGTTCCTCTGTGTGCTGTTTTGGCTGCACTGCTGACAAGTTGCCCCAATGCCCTGCTACTGGGGAGGTGTTCATCTTAATACCCTTTCTCCTGTACCTTGGGTAGGTGGATTGGAAGGGGTACAGAGTTATTAATAAATAGTTTAAAAGTTTCCCTTCAGATATCTCTTATATTCATTTCATTTATGACATCTGGGCTGGCATCTCTCATCTCTTAAAGGCTTCATGACATTAGCACAAGCCCTTCTGTCTTTTAAAGTCTCTATTGAGAAGTCTGGTGTAATTCTAACACGCTTGCCTTTATATGTTATTTGTCCTTTATTCCATGAAAGTTTTAATATTATTTCTTTTTTTCTATACTTTTAGTGTTTTGTTTATTATTTAGCAGGGGGATTTTCTTTTTTGGTTCAGTCTATTTGGTGTTCTGTAAGCTTCTTGCATATTTATAAGCATCTATATCTGTTTTTCAGCAGTACACCAAGCACCCCCATATCCCATTCTTGAGACCAAAACAAAAAAACACATTAATTTAACACAATTATATTTCTACAGAAATCTGAACTTTCACCAAAAACTAAGAAGCAATTAACATTATTTCATCATTGATAAAGAAGTTAAAGACCATTGTTTCTGTAAGTAGTTATATAACACTGCAAGTCTGTTAACTGAATAATCACACAAATAAAAGAGAAATATAGGATCAGAGGTCTAAGAAGATGTCTTTAAGTTGGTAATGAAAGCTAGGTATAGAACATTAAACTCATCGAGATACAAAGATAATAGAATATCAATATCAGTTGCCAAATACATAAGAACTGCACATTGGATATGTATGGTATACCTTATAATTCCCATAATTATGGACTAATTGTTCATATTGTTTTGTATTGTGTTTACTGTTATAAGAAAAAGAATCTTCTATTGGACTAATAGGGAGAGCTTTTAGGGGGAAAAAGATACATCTTAAATTAAAAAAAAAAGAGAGAAACCAAAAAAACATATAGGAGGATGAATGGGAAGAGGGTAGGAGGGTGGTACTAGGAGGGAAAGGAGGAGAGGACTATGATTGAGATGTAACTTGAAGAAATAAATAATTGTTAAAAAAATAAGGAGTAGAATCTACATCAGTGTCTAAGTACTCTGATACCAAATTAAGAGTATTCTTTTATAAGTGAAAATATATTTACTGGTTTGAGAGTAGAATACTGTACAAACAGAACAGTATTTAAAATTTATGATATGATCCAATTGTGAAATATAAAAATGTCTTGTCAATTCCCATTGTAGAAACAGAAAAAAAAAACAGTTATACAATGGAACAAAAGTGCTCCATTCTACATTCCTCACTGATTAAAGGTTGAAAGGAGAAAAAATAAACATAATGTGAAGGTTTTGAACTAGCAAGAATGTACTTTGTGCTTTTCTTTGTATGAGGCAATTCAACATAGTAAAAGAGAATTTATGATGAGTACTGTCCTCCTAGCACTAAGCCATTAATCTGTTTTATTTTCCAAATGCCTCTTTAGAGAGCCATAGAAGAAAATTTATATCTGAAATTATTATTAGGCAATTTATCTACATCTTGCATTATAGATCATAGTTATTTCATTAAATGAAGAAAGAAATTTATAAACTCTTTATCATAGGTGTGATCCCCTTGAGGTTCATTTTGCTTAATGAGAAAGGCCCATCTCATCATCATGAAATTATTGTTCATTTCCTAATTATTTTTCAAGCATATGCAAATATTTCTTGAAAATCTGGATTGCATCACTAAACAAAATAGACAAAATGAACTGCCAACATAGGTTATTACCCTGTAACTGGGCAAAGAGATGGGTATAGTCTAAAGAAATTTTTTACAGTTGTATACAGAAATACAGAAACACTTGTAACCTCCCAATTAAGGACATTGTTTGAGGCATAATCAGAAGGTGTTGTGGCTAAAATATGTATGTTGACATGGACAAGAATAAATGGTACAAACAACATATTCATCATTTCTTCTCTTCTCACTTTGACAATCACATGTAATTCATCCATATCTAAACTTCAGTTGCCTTTCTTTTCATCTCATCCTCTATTGGAAAAAGTATTCTTCATTACCTTATTTGACAGGATATATTGTGCATATAATATGGCGAGGACATTTCATGAAGGATTTTGTTCTTATCTGAAATCAGTACAAGATTCAAATATATTAAGGAAAAAATCAATTTATATTCTTCCTATAATTAAATAACTTTCAGCTAATTTAAAATTATTCTTTAGTTTCTTAGAATAATCTTTGTTTCATTAACTTCCCTGAAGAAGTCGGAATAAATTCTTACTAACCAAGATATGGCACCATGACAGACCAAATAGAAACGTTTTCCCTGTGTTTAACTTATGGGGAGAAAAGTATATTTATTGAGGTTGCTTTAAAAAGCATGACAGACTCACAGTCAGCTTCATTATATAAAATACTACTCTCACATGGGTGAAAATTCACAAGAGACATGTTCTTAGAGTGTGGATTAGAGAGGCTCTGTCACCCAGTAATCTTTTTTTAATTGCATGTATAACAATGGAGAGGACCTATGTGAATCTCTGAAACTTGTTAAGTTCTTCACTTACTGAGATTGGTAAGTTTTGTTTACTTCCTGAGACAGAATGAGAGAATGTTTCTACTAGAAGGAAGTTTCTGAATGATTTCTGTTTACTAATTTGTCATGATCTGTCAAGTAATGTACAAGAATGGATATTACATAATCTGTTCCTACTAAAGTAACATCCCAGCACCCTTAAATATTTCCTAATTGTTTCTGATATAGGTCATTTCAGAAGCACTGCCATTTTATATCTATTAATACTTATGGATGTATACTTGAGTATTTATAAATGGATTTGCTTTTAGAAATATTTTAGATTAATGTGTCTTCAAGGTCCTGTATTAATTTTTAAATATTTTTGTAATATTTAAGCACCACTCATATAATCTGTTTTAGAATATGTTGTATAATCTGTTTTAGAATATGTTGGTGAAATAACATTGTAACATTATCTAATAATTTTTGACACAATCATTATTTATAACAAAAATTCAAATTTTCTATAGCTTCTATTGTTACTTTTAAGAATATTATGTTTTAAAAAACATTACATTTAACAGGGCTTTCAGTATAAATTTGATCAACATTTTTGTAAATTTCATTTTCAAAAAAACTCGTAGTGTTTTATTTGTTCATATGTATTTTAAAATATTCCTAATGCAATATATATTTTAAAAACTTAAGCAAGCATTCTATCTCTAGAGGAAAGATCTCAATGAGAAAATGATTGAAGACAAACTTTTAAATCCATCATGCATTGCAACATATCTGATAAAAATCGAGCACAACTATATTTCAGATTCCAGTAAAGGAAACCTGACCTGTGGCTGTGAAGTTTTTTTAAAAAAGTAAATATTTAAATATCAAGCAAGTGGAAGAAATATAAATCTAATGAAGATATTCAATAAGTGAAAAACTCAAGTTTAGAAGTTGGATGAAATTATAGAGTAGAATTTGAGCACCTAAAATAAAAGTGGGTATGCATCTAAACTAGAAGATGGAGACATGATTTTTACATCTGTCATGTATTAGCAAAAATTGAAAATATTCATGAGAAATTTTAACACTGAATTTTTGAAACTTGAAAAGAGATGTTTTTTGTCATAATGTTTGCATTAGAAATACTACAGTTCCTTTCAATTGTGAATAGAATTTCGCACTCAAGATCACTAGGATAATAGATAAGTAATCCACTAAAGATTTGTATATTTTTCTGTCCTATAATATTATTTCAAGTATAAGATGTTAAGGTTAATCATTTATTATTAAATTCACATTGGCATGCTCTTCTCCGTAGAAGAATATTTATCCTATTCTCGGCATTCTTTAGTTTCTGTACTTCTTTGTCTAGGGTCGAAGCCTTCTGAGCCTTTCCTCCTCTACATCAGAAGCTCCTTAGGCATAATCATTTTCCAGGCATTGATTAGGCATTAAGATAGAGTCTGAATGTCCAAATATGAGTAAAACAAAAACAACACCAATAGAGATACTGAATCGGAAAGAGAAAAAGTCATAAGGCCTCAATCTAGGAAAAAAAAATTATTCCTGTGTGTGTGTGTGTGTGTGTGTGTGTGTGTGTGTGTGTGTTTGCGTGTGTATTCAATAAAAATTGAGAGAAGAGGATATAAATTAAAAGTAGACTGGGAGCATGTTTGTAGAAATATTTGGAGAAAAAAAATGGAGGAGAGAAACGTAATTATATTATAATCTCAAAAAAATAAAATAAATATCCACATACTTTAGACATAAAAAAATATACTGAGATTGTCACTACATTTTTAGGTAGGCAAATTAATACATCATTGCCCAGTTCCCCAATTTAGCAAAAAAATTCTCATTCATAATCAAATAGCATGCTATATATTCATAGATAGCTATATCTGTGTGGACAGGTTGACTCCTCTTTTTTTTTTTTTTTGTAAGTTTGCTGACATTTTTTCTATGTTAAATTACTGTCTAGTTTCTTCAAACATATTTGGTAGTTTTGAATGACCAAAAAATATCTCTTTCCTACATAAAGTCCTTAAAAATTAGATAAAACTACTATCCTTTTTATTTTCTCTATTATATTGTGATTTATTTTTAAATTCCATCATATTGGACACATGTTTACACAGTGAATGCATGTTAAACTAAAGGTATTGTTTGTTCTTTGATATAAGTAATCATCTACTGCCTTTGAAAAGTATGTAGCTCATTTTTGTGAGAACATTTTAAAAACTTTTAAGCCATTGGTTTTTATTACAATTCAGTTGGAGTGAAAAGAAGGCACATTTCCAGGCAACTTTTCATTTTCTATATGCAACAATGCTAAATATCTCTGTAAATTGTGCTTTATATATAATAATATAAGATTCAGTTAAATAATTAAGAGCAAGCAACTTGTTAATATTAAAGATAGAGAAATGTAAGTAGCCCAATTTATACATCTATATATTACTTATATGGTGCAAAAAATAATTTACTGACATAATCTGTAATTGTGTGAAAATATATTTTAAAGAAGTAGTGTTTACAGCTCATCGAGATGAAGAAAATAAAATGTTTTATAAAACACATGGAAATGCTAGTTTTCAATAATAATCTGGCAGATTGATTTGAATAATAATTTCATTTTAGTAGTCAGTAAATATTTAAAATAGAAGATTTTTTATTTGCAGAAGAGAAATAATTCATGTGTTCAAAGAAAATCTACTACGGCCACTTAATTTGAAGTTCAATGTCAAATAAATATAAAAAAGTTTCATATAGTTGTAATGAATAAAAATGTTGTATATAATTTAATAATTGATGTCTGAAATTAAAGGATTGTAAATGTAATAATATATACATATTTTAGGTATGAACAAATTATTTTTAATTATATTAGTCAAAAAAACATATTTTGGGTTTTTTGAGCTTTTTGATATTATAATGTAATTAAATCTTATGACAATATAGAAACCAAATAATCTTTTATTAAAAAGGGCATATTTCCAATTGTATAAAAACCAAATTCTTTCTTTCTTCATAAAGTTACCCTTCCTATTATTTAAATAAAATAAATGCTTTGTATTTTACCAAATTTGTATGGCTAAATAGTTAAGTTTTAGTATAGCCCAGAATAAAATAACAAAAATGTCTGAAAACATATAAAGGGAATAGAATTAAAATATAAAGATAACCCTCATTTCTTGATACCAAATATTAAAGTGCTTATAAAAATAGTTAGTCTTAGAAATCCTTCCAAATTGCTTTTGCACTAAAATAAAAAGAGGAATTAAGAGCAATTTCATGGAAAATACACTCTATTGTGTATTTCTGTGACACATTTGATATTGACCTATTTGCAGCACTTACATAAATGTTCTCTTGGCATTCTGAAGAGAAGAGCTAGAAATGTTTCACTCTTATTATTGCAAACATGTTCACTTTCAATTTATCATTGCTCCACAGAAATACTTGACTGTGTCCTTTTACATGAGATGGGATGAATAATCCACCACCTGCAGTAAGATCTTTGAAAATATTGAAGCATGTCAAATTCTAAGTTGTCAAATTACCACAAAACACTTATTGTTGTTTATTAGATACAAAATTATTTTACTGCCTTATACATGTCAATTTTAGAAATTGTGATTCATGCATGAAAGTTAATTATACTAAAAATTCCAATGTGATATTCATCAATAGTTATAATAGTCTCCTGTGGCAGTTATGATGATTAAGATTATATTAGCCTCCTTCTAAATGTAGTCATTTATTCCTATGTATTTGGGACAATATCTCATATTAGTCTCATTATTATTAAACAATTTCTATTAGAATCAGAGGATGAAAAACAATAGGAGCCAATATGAACTGGCATCAGAGAAATGGCCAGAGCATGTAGAGTGCTGTTCCCTCTCTTGGTAGGAAAGAAGAAATGCTTCAGTATGAGCAATTGGAAACTAGGAAAAATAATGTAAACGGTGGAGAGCAGAAGAGAAAGAAACAATTTCTTTCAATCCAGAGAACATAGGACGTATAGCAAAGAAGAAAGTAGCATGGACGTTTTCTACCAAAGTGTTGACTACTGGATCTCCATAAACCTTCAGTTGCCCCATGATCAAACACATCTGAAGGCACTGGAAACTAAGACCAGGAGGTTAAACTCTTTATACTCAACCATCTGGTCTTGAGTTTTAAAGCGTTCCAAACAATTACTGCTTTATAACAAAAATTTACTTATTCAAGTAACATCTCAATCGCAGCCCCTTCCTTCCTCCCCATCTGGTCCCAATGGCCTACCCTCTCTCTCCTTGGATGAGGGGAGCCCCCCACAAATACCCCCCCTCAGTTCATCAGTCACATTAGGACTAATAGCTTCCTCTTGTATTGAGGCCTGCCATGGCAACCCAGCTAGGGCAAAATGTTCCACTAGGAGGTAACAGATTCATTTCAGAGACAGCCCCTTTCCCTCTGTTTGGTAAGGAATCTGCGTGAAAACTAAGTTTTGCCTATCATCTTTATTTGTGTAGGTGGCCTAGGTACAGTCTATATACGCCCTATTTTATTTGTTTGTTTTTTGTTTTGGTTGGTGTTTCACTCTCTGTAAGCCTCTAGGGCTTTGTGTTCCCAAAGAACAGACTTTGTGTTTGCTAAGTGAGTAGCACAAAGAGGAAACCATGCAATATACACAGAGTATGGTCTCACTAGGAGGTGGGTAGCACAAGCAGCCACTGAGGATAGATCTGGTTAGAATTAGGTGAAACCCTATTGCCCAACTAATTCACTTACTTAGAAGGCTAAGTATATGTCATTTTAAAATGCTTTGCATTTTAATTTTATTTTTTTGTTTTTTGTTTGTCTTTTTAATGCTCCTCAGTCTTTATTTTTTTAATAAACAAATTTATTTATTTGTTGCTTCAGATTACATCTCCATCATATTGTCCTCTTTTCCCCCTTCCCAGCCCCGCCCTCCCACCCTCTACCACCTAACCCTTCCATCCCACTCCTCTGGAGTGGAATGTTCCTACATAACAGTCCGTCACTCCAGTTCAGAAGTCATATGAGGGCCAAGAGCCTCTTCATACACTGGGGGCCTACAAGGCAGTACCACCAGTGAAAAGTGTCTCATTGCCAGAGAGAGAAAACTAAAAAACAAAAACAAACAAACAAAAAGTCTATGTCCATGTTCCCTAAGTTCATTGGTTGTCATATAGATATCCTGTACTATATGGCTATAATCCTACTATAAGTGAATAGATGCCATGTGCATCCTTCTAAGTCTGGGTTAGCTCACTCAGGATGAACTTCTCTAGTTCCACCCATTTGGCTGCAAATTGCATAATTTCATTATTTCTGATAGCTGAGTAATATTCCATTATGTAGATGTACCACAGTTTTTTAAGCCATTCTTCAGTTGAGGGACATCTGGGTTGTTTCCAATTTCTAGCTATTACAAATAAGGCTGCTATGAACACAGATGAGGAAACTTCCTTGTGGTTAGCCATTCTGACAGGTGTGAGATGGAATCTCAGTCATCTTGAGTTGCATTTCTCTGATGATTAAGAATGTTGAGCATTTCTTCAAGTGTCTCTTGGCCATTAGGGATTCCTCCTTTGTGAATTCTCTATTTAGCTCTGCCCCCATTTTTTGATTGGATTATTTGGTTTCTTGGCATTTAATTAAAATGAATAATAGTTATGAAGATGTGTAATATAGAGAAAATATCATCTGGAATAAGTAGACTGTAACACTCATTAGTATAAATTGTTGCTTTGTTTGGTGTATTTCATTCAAAAACAAGTGAGTGAACAATCTCAGGGAACCTTCTGAAAATAAACTACTCCACAGATTCTCCTTAAACAACTGGACTTTGCTTTTATTTTAATTGTAAAAAATAAAACAATTGAAAAGTTAATATTACAGTGGGTAAAGATAGACAAGAAAATTTCAGCAATATGAACAACAATAGAGGTTCTGTCTCTGTCTGTGGAGTATATTTAGAGCTGATCATTAATTGAAAATCAAAATTTACAGCACAACTAATGATAATTGTTGTGAAGTTTCCAGCATAATGTAATATTTATATATAGAAAAATAATCTGAAAAAGAGACTAAAATTAAAAAACATAACAACAACAAAATAAAAAAACAGCTTAAGATCTGAGTATACATTATCTTGTGTATGTCTTTACTCCAGCCCTAGACTTTTTTTTTGCAGTCTCAGGAATAAGAATATTAACTTTGTTTACAAGAGATATACTACCTCCCTCATTATAGATTTTTACCCTATCAATTGTAATCCTGCCAGGTACACTTCATGAATCACTCTCAAATCTGTTTTACATTTCTTTGCAACACTTCATCTAGTAACCTTAGAATTCACCACAATCCTATGTATGACTTGGAAAGACAATGAATGTGACTCACACTTAATCTCTCACATGTTCCTGGAAATGTGCTACATTCCTTTCAAAAGTCTATTCCACAAGTCTGGTTTTCAATGTAATAAATTTCAACTTTGCTTCATACCGACTGAATCACCGTGCAGTTCTTTTCTGTGTTAAGTCTATGTTTGATTTCAAGTGAGTCTATGTCACTGAAAGCTCATGGAGCTCTTCAGGCTCCTGATAGTTACAAACTCATGAGTTGTTACTTTGTTCCTGCTGCTGTTGACAAAAGCTTGTATTTTTGCAGTCAGGAATTTAAAGTAATTTTTCTTTACCAAACCATGCATACATAAATATCTAAAGAGCTTTTTGGAAAACACATGCTTAATATATTTCAAAACACTCCTGTTTAGTTAAGTGAAACATACATATAATCACACACACACATACATACACACCCACATTCATATGTACTCACATGCACAGATTGACATACATTTGTGTGTGTGTGCATTTATCTGTCACATAATGAATTAAAAAATATTTTAAAGACATTGCTGTTTCTAAACCATGGAGATTGTAGTTCTCATTGCCTCTGCCTAAAGAAAGTAGTAAACAGAATTGGTATGAAAGATAGTTTCTTTCCTGTCCAGGAGGGAATAAATGGGATGAATATTGTCCATCTAAGAAAAATGTTTTGAGAGATGCAGTGGACCAGGTATGGTATGTTGCTGTACTTGGACAACTCTTTACCATCCCACAAGTTTTCTAAAGGATACATATTGCTGAGTCTTGACTCGCTGTTTATTTTGAAAATTAGGCTAAGGCTGATCTCTCATTTCTGCATTAATACATCAATCTTATAATTGAAAAATGGTTCCAGGCAATGGAAGAAGTATGTATCACAAATGTGTCACTCTAGCATGAATAGAAAGTGTTCATAACCCAGCAAAGAAATGAAACTGATGCAGAGACCCACAGTCAACCTTTAGGTGGAGTTTGGCGCTTAGGGAATCCTGTGGAAGATGGAGAAGTATTGAAGGAGCCAGAAGGGTCAAGTACACAACAAGAAAACCTACACAATCAATTAACCTGGGCCCATAGGGGCTCAAAGAGACTGAATTGTCAATCAGAGAGCATGAATGGAACAGACCTAGGTCATCTGCATATACGCAGTGGTTGTACAGCTTGGTCTTCATGTGCGACTCCCACAGCGGGAGCATGAGCAGTCTCTGACTACTTTCCCTGCCTTGGTATCTCTTTCCCCTAAGTGTGCTGCATTGTCTAGCCTCCATAGAAGAAGATACACCTAGTCTTACTGCAACATGATATGACAGGGCTGACTGATATCTGTGGGAGGCTTTGCCTTTTCTGAGAAGAAGGGGAGAAGGGGTGGATTGTACATGTGGAATGGGACATAAGGTAAGAGGGACAGACAGGGAGGAGAGGAGGGAGGGGAAGCTGTGATGGGGATGTAAAGTAAACAAATGACTTAATCGATAAAATACAACAAACAAACAACCAAGAATTGATAATTTTTACAGGTTAGACCTAGTGCTAAAAGTTAGCATTGGTAGTTTATGTAGATTGGAATTTTGATAAATAGCCTCAGAGACAAATCTCTAAGCATGTCTGAGGAACTCTTTACATTATGTTGCTTGTATTTGAGCCCACCCTAATCACTATACTGAATGAGAAGGAGAGAGGAAAGTTAAATGCCAATGTTCAAGTCTCCCTGTAACCCAACTGGGGATAAAATGTGCACAGCCACCATTCCGAATCCTGATGCTGTGCCTTCTATGTCATGCTGGACTGTATCCCAGGAGACTATTAACCAAAATAAATCATTTCTGAAAGTGTTTGTGTCAGATATCTTTGTAACTAATAGGGTAGGCATACAGGTTTTTAAATTTACATTGTATTTCAAAACCCATCAAAGAGAAGGGTGTTTCTTCTTGGTAATACATTTTTATAAATGGATTTTTATAAATCCATATTTCTTTTTTAAAGAAAGAAATCTATTTTATTTTATTTTTCTTCACATTTTAAAAAATAATTTTTGCTTTATTATCAGTGTTTTGACCACTTATTTTATTTATTTTACATTAAAAATTTTTTTTTAGTTAACTTACTTTTTCAAGTTGCATCTTGATCACAGTCCCCTCCTGCTCCCCTTTCAGTCCTACCCTGCCTTCCTCTTCCCCATCTCCATTCCCTCCTTCTTGGATGACGGGAGCCCCACATATCAACCCCCCTCAGTTCATCAGTCATGTAAAGGATAAGAGCTTCCTCTTGTACTGGGGCCTGATATGGCAGCCCAGCTAAGATAAATAGTTCCACTAACAGGCAACAGGGTCCATGACCCAGAGCTGGGTGGCATATTTTATCTCTTATCCAGTTACTGTGAATTTCTTTTAGAACATATATCATCATAAGAAGCTAATAAAATGAAAAAGATATAGTTTTAGTAAAACACAGGAGCCCAAAATAAAACAAAAGATAAAAGAATATTTCACTAATTCTTTTATCATCCATGTTTGCTCTAAATTCCTAATTCTTACACGATAACTGCATTCTGGGATTCATTGATGAATGCTATGTATTGTATTAGCAATGATAAAAATTTAGCAGAGTCCTAATCTAAACAAACTAAGCAAATAAAGAATTATGACGTCATTATAGTCAGATTTTAGAACTTTGGTATATTCAATGTTGAGTTTCACTTTCAAAGTATATTTCTATCATTTTTTCTATTCTAGAGTATAGTCAGAGACATATTCTTGCTAAGCAAGCACCAAATATACAGCATGCGTTTCATTTTTCTTTTTTCTTTTGTAAATAGCACAAAGTTGCCCAGGTTGTCCTTGGACACCAGGGATGATTTTCACATCAATTCTTCCTTCATAATCTCCTGAGTACTTAGAATTATAGGCCTGATCCACCACAACCCATTTACAGTAAATGTCAGTGTGTGTGTGTGTGTGTGTGTGTGTGTGTTTTCATGGTGAGATTGCTGATATTCATTCACTTGTGTGTAGAGATCATAATCAAGGGTATATGGCTTCCTCATAGCTGCTTGAAATGGCTTTTGAAGCATGGTTTGTCACTTAGCCCAAAGATCACCTGTATGGATAAAGCAGCTGTAATGTATGTTGCATTATTAAGCTCTAGTTTATTAAACTCTAGCTGCTCAGTGACAATGAGAAGAGAGCTCTGGAAGTGTAGATTTGCATTACCATTTCAGACTCAAGTATATGGTCTCATAGTAACTAGTACATTGTATAGAAGATCTAACAACCCTGCTTTTATGTTAAGCAAAGAGAACATCAAAGTTGTTTAAAAGTAAATTCATTGTCCCCAGAGAAAAGCCAAAGTAAACACACATTTTAGCATATGTTACTCTTGCTTATCCCATCATATTCGTGTCTGTAATAGAAAAGTGCAGTTGGACATTTAGCCATGGAAATCTCAACCATATAGAACTCACCTGGGAACTCCAGCTGGCCACCTCTCATTTCCCGATCTGTTTCTGTTTGAAGTGTTGAGTTGCCAATTCGACAAAGTTGTCTGTAACTCTTGTTAAGTGTTCTAATTGGAAGCATTACCCCAGGAAGGAACTTTGTTGTGCCTAGTATTCTCAATGGTGCACTCCAGGTACTGTTTTCAGAGGTTTGTTCTCCTGAGTGCTACAGCAGGTAATGAGCTGGACCAGTTCTCCTCCCCTCATGAGCATATCAGGGACAACTCTCCCACCTGCTACCTCTGTCAAAGTCATCTGAGAGTGGAGGGGATCTCTCTCTGTCTCACACCAATACCACTGAAAAGCAGACAAAATACAGGGCTAGTTCTTTCACACTCACCCTCGGGGCTGGTTCATACACATCTTCCACATCTAGGGCCAGATGTACTGTGTTGCCCAGGCAAGGTGCAGAGTCTGCTCTCCTTAGTGCTGCGGCATGCATGTGAGGGGCAGGGCCAAATATCCTGTTCTCCACTAGTGGCACAAGGGAGGGGAGGAGATCTCTTACTCGACAATATCACCACAAGCAGACAAATGGTAGCACTGGCTCTGTCACACTCATTCATTCCCTCAGGCCCAGCTCACTTACCACTCCCATAACCCAGGGCCAGGTGCACTGTGTTGCCCAGGCAAGTTATAGGGCAGCTCTCCAGAATACCGCAGCATCTGAAGTGAAGAGACAGTTCTCCTGTTCTTTTGAGCCCCTCAGACTCATATATCCTGTCTCACTGATAGAGCAAAAGAGAGGGAAGAGGATCTCTCCCTTATCAACACCACCAAAAAGCAGACAAAAGGCAGGGCTGGCTCTCCCACACTCACTCCTTCAGGTTTGGCTCACCCACAACCCCCACATTCAGGGACAGACAGGGATCTTCTAGTCTCTGGCTTACTTCCTATCCTGGTAGTCCATCTGGTGCTTGCCTGGTGTTGGACTGGAGGTTATCATAGGCTAGATCCGCATAGCACAGAACTAGCATTGGTCTCTGGAATTTTTTTCCAGGAATGTATATTCATTCATATATTCATAGGTTAGAACACTGAATGTAGACATATGCTCTTTCCTTTCTGTCACCTACTGATGCACATGTGACACAGCAGCCACATCTTCAATGCTTTTAGGGGCAGGACTTTTGTTCTATTATTTAATCTTTTACATAGAAGCATCACCCAAAGGAACACTATGGTCTAATCTGTATATATACATGTTCAAAACTTATCACTCATTTTCCACCTAGCTTTAATCTGTCCCTAGATTTATTGCTATACTTTTGAAATACTTAATATCACAACTATGCAGCATGTATTTTGTATATTTCTAGATGGCTGTGATAATCAGAAACTGGATTCTAAGAAATAAAATAGTTTTGCATCACATCATCACATCCAATAATGTGCAGTAAAGCACCATTTTCTTCAAAGACAATCTTTAGCTGGTAGGGCAAGGAAGTATTTTTATTATCTTCAGACCAAAACAATAATTATGAAAGTACACATCTTGACCTGCTCCAGTACACATCCAATCATTCACTCTGATTCATTTCCACATTCTAGTTATTTACTGAGATATTCTTGCAGCTTTTCTTTATATTTTGATTAAATGTCAGTTTAGCTTCATTCATTTTATACATAGCAGAAAACTTTACTAGGCCAAAACAAACAGAAACCTTGTCTCTATATTATTTTTCATTGTCAATGTCAAGTAACCAGAGCTGCACATTCTCTCTATTCGAGCTTGAAGTTGCTCCTGCAACTGTGACTTCCCGGCTATCCTTGACTGGTCCTTGATGTTGAGAGACAAAATAAATTCTTCTTCCTGTGTTCCTGTCAGATATTCATTCACAGCAAGAAGAAAAAAATCAACTTAAACAAAAACAAAAAAATATTCCTGAGAAGTGGAATCACTCTGTGACCATGTGGTATCTTGAATTAATTTTGGAACAGGCTTGTAGAAAGAATGCAGAAGAGCTTGAAATAATTTAACTTAGTAAAATTTCTATGTAAGTTGGAATTATAAAATTAGAACATTTTAAAGAAGTATAACAGTTTTGGGATATCTTTTCTTGATTTTATGTGATACTATAATTAAACAGAAAATAATCAAATATAATTTTACTCCTCTGATATATTAAAATTGTTTAGAGCAACATGAAATAGTGTTTTCCTGAAACTCTTCCAATCACTAGGTTTATTTTAAAGGCTAGAAATGATACTGAAAAAGCATATCATTTGAACTAATACTTTTGGAAATTTTAAATAAGTTTTAATTAAAATAGAATTATATCACTTTATCCTTTCTCTGTTTCTCCTCCCAGCCCCTCCAATGCCTCCTACTTTCAGACTGATAGTTTCTTTTTTATTAGTTTGTTATTGTTACATTTGTATATGTATATACATGCATGTACAAATATAAAAATAAAAGTTTCTAAGGAAATTTTTGTTGTTTGTCAATATGTGAAGATGATTTTCACAATAAAATAGACTTCGTGTGTGAAAAGATTACTGTAAGTACTGATCAGTTTGAGAGCAAGAAATAATATTGGGGAGAAAAGAAAAGCAAGGTTTGATAAAGAACAAACAATAAAATCCAAGGAGCCAATGAAAAGATGAGTGAGGGAGAGCACAATAGGTCTCTTGAATTTTGAAAAATAAAACAGGGAAAGGGATAAACTGATGCTAATCCATAAAAGAACTCAGAAAACATCAATAGCAAAATTGTGAAGAGAAATATACAGAGAATCCAATTCTTAATTACTCTCTCTGTTAAAGAAAATAAAAAGCTTGTAAGTGAAAGCTACTAGCAAGGCTGAAAGAAGTACAGTACTATTTTTATTACCCTCTTTTAAGCAGAGTTTTAAAATAACAATACAATTTGCTAACTAAATCTAGCATTCTCACTACTTCCAGTGACAGTCAATTTCATTAAAAAATTTGCCCTTCAATTTCTAAAGCTCTTGGAAATTATTTTGTTTTCTTACATGCAGAATTCCAAATCATAAGTTTCTTCCATTTTGATTATATAAGCCCTTGTTGTATTTAATAGGGTTGAGATTTAATTGACCTATTCCTTATTTGCATTATACTCACTAGACATTTATAAAATGTTGTCTGTGCCAATTAGAACAGAAACAGCATTATTTCATCTCTGCCAAACAAATTACACCTAAAAGTGGCTAAAGTGTTCCCTGAGAATGGCAGGATGAATATGTGACTTGCAGGAAGCCTCTGCCTTACTCTTCCAATCTCCTTGTAGTGTTACATGAATTAACTGGTGTGGAAAAAATAATTTAAACTCCATTTCAAACAAAGTATCTAAGCTAGGAAATTCTTAAAGTACTTTTCTAAAGAAATACACTTATCTACAAAATAATTGCTACATTTTATAATAATTTTATTTTATTCACTTTATATCCCAATTGCAGTCCCGTCCCTCCTCTCCTCCCACTATCACACTCACACTTCCTCTATCAGAGAGGCCACTAATACGTACCAACCCACCCTGGTGCATCAAGTAGCATCAGGACTAGGATCATCCTCTCCTGCTGAGGCCAGAGGAGGCTGCTCAGGTAAGTGAAAGGGATCCAAAGGCAGGCAGCAGAGCCAGAGAGAGCCCATATTCTAATTTTTAGTGTGCACATCTACGACATATGAGTAGGGGGTCTAGGCCCAGCCCACAGATGGTCTTTGGTTGGTGGTTCAGTCTCTGTGAGCCCCAGAGGCCCAGGTTAGTTTAAACTGTAGGTCTTGTTGTAGTGTCCTTGACCCCTCCAGCTCCCTCAATCCTTTCCCCCACTCTCCCACGAGACTCTCCAAGCTCCATCTATTGTTTGCCTGTGGGTCTCTGCATCTTTTTCCGTCACCTGTTGAATGAAACCTTTCAGAAGATAGTTATGCTAGAATACTTTCTGCAAGAATAGCAGGGTATCATTAATAGTGCCAGGGGCTGTCTCTCTCAATCGAGTGGCTCTCAGTTGAGCCAGTCATTGGTTGGCCCTTCCCTACAATTCTGCTCCATGATTGATCCCTGCACTACTTGATTGCAGGGCACATTTTGTTCCAAAGGTTTTGTGAGTGGATTGGTGTCACTCTCCCTTCGGTCAAAGTCCTGCCTGGCTATAAGATATGGCCTCTTCCGGTTCTGTATCCTCTTCTGGTAGAAAAGTCAGACAGAATAATCCCCCACAGGCTTCTGGAAGTCTACTCCATCCCAAGAGATGCCCACCCACTGACTTCCATTCTCTCTCCCATTCTCCCCCTTTTCCTACTGATCTGTACCCCATTTCCCTCCATCTAGCTGCTTCAGGTGTCTATTTTATTTTCCCTTCTGAGTGAGATTCAAGAATCCTCCCTTGTACCATCCTTGTTATTTGGTTTCTTTGGGCCTGTGGATTGTAGCCTGGTTATTCTATACTCTACAACTAATATCTATTTATAAGTGAGTACATACTATATGTGTCTTTCTGGGTTTAGATTATCTCACTCAAGATGATATTGTCTAGTTCTGTCCATTTTCCTGTAAATTTCATGATGTCCTCTTTTTTGATAGCTGAGTACTATTCCATTGGGTAAATGTACCATATTTCTTTATACATTCTTCAATTGAGGGGCATCTAGGTTGTTTCCAGTGACTGGCTATTATGAATAAAGCTGATATGAATATAGTTGAGCAAATGTTCTTGTAGTTTCATAGAACATCTTTTGGCATTATATATGGGAGTGGTATAGCTCTGTCTTGATGAAGAACTATTCCCAATTTTCTTTTCTCTTTAATATATATTTATTTATTACATCAGGTTACATTTTGATCATAGTACCCTCTTTACACCCTTTCTAGTCCTGCCCTTCCACCCTCTATCCCCCATTCCTTCCATCCCACTCCTCCGGAGTGGACTGTCCCTACATATCAGTCCCCTGCCCAGACTCAGCAGTCATATAAGGGCCAAGTGCCTACTCATACACTGGGGCCTTCAAGGCAGAACCATGGGGGAAACATGTTTAATTGATAGGTAAAAAAGTCTATGTTCCTGCCCCTTTGGTGCATTCATTGTAGTACAGTTATTCTGTACTGTATGGCTAAAATCCGATTATAACTGAATAGATGCCATGTGCATCCTTCTGAGTCTGGTTTAGCTCACTCAGGATGAGGTTCTCTAGTTCCATCCATTTGGCTGCAAATTGCATGCTTTTGTTGTTTCTGATGGCTAAGTAGTATTGCATTCTGTAGATGTACCAGTTTTTTATCCATTCCTGGGTTGAGGGACATCTGTTTCCAGTTTCTAGCTATTACAAATAAGGCTGCTATGAACATAAATGAGGAAATGTCCTTGTGGTTTGGTGAGGAATCATTTGGATGTATACCCAGAATTGGTATAGCTGGGTCTTGAGGTAGAGCTATTCCAAGTTTTCTAAGATATCGCCAGACTGGTTTCCATAGTGATTGAATAAGCTTGCACTCCCACCAGCAATGGAGAAGTGTTCCCCTTTCTCTACAACCTCAACTCAAAAAATTTGAGATTTTGATTTTAGCCCAGTTTTCTAAGATATAGCCAGACTGATTTCCAAAGTTGTTGTACAAATTTGGACTTCCACAAGCAATGGTGGAGTGTTCCTCTTTCTCTACATCTTTGTCAGCATGTGCTGTCATTTGAATTATTTATCTTACCCATTGTGATGGGTGTAAGATGGAATCTCATAGTCATTTTGATTTACAATTCCATTATGACTAGAACATTGAATTTTTTTTTGTATTTGTATTTTATTTTATTTTTTTAATAAGTACTTTATTTTTTTTTCAAGTTACATCTCAGTCGCAAACCCTTCCCTATTCCCCCTTCTTGTCCCACCCTTCCACCCTCTTCCCCCCCCCAACAGCTTCTCTTTTCATTCCAACAAATGGTTATTTCTCTTGTAACAGTAAATTCTATACAAAACAGCAGAATTAAATATGCCACATTTATGAGAGTTAAATGGCCCGGTGTACCTTCCCAATGTCCAGTTCATACATATTTGGCCCCTGACTTTAACCTTCTACCTTCTAACCATCTCCATGAGTTTAAAGTTCTATAACTGACTTAGTTAGAACATTGAATATTTAAGTGCTTTACCACCATTAGATATTCTTCTCTTGAGAATTATCTGTTTAGCTCTATAACTCATGTTTTAATTAGCTTATTTCATTTGCTGGAGTTTAATTTATTGAATTATCTGTATATTTTGGGCATTAGCCCCTCTATCAGATGTAAAACTGGTTAAGATCATTTCCCATTGTGCAGGCTTCTATCTTGTCCTATTTATGGTGTCCTTTGCCTTACAGAAACTTTCAGTTTTATAAGGTCCCTGTTTTCAATTGTTAGTATAAGTGAATGAGTTATTCAGTTTCCATGAGTTTGTTGGCTTTCTGATATTTCCATTGTTGTAGAAGTTCAACTTGAATCCATGACGGTTCTATAAGATACAGGCAGTTATTTCAGTTTTCTTTTATCTGTTGAGGTTTGCTTTATGACAGAGTATAAAGTTAATTTTGGAGAAGTTCCCATCAGGTTTTGAGAAGAATATATATTCTTTTGTTTTGGGGTGAAATGTTCAGTAAATGTCTGCTAGATTTATTTGATCTATAACATTGGTTAGTTTCATTATTTCTGTTTAGTTTCTTCCTAATGAGTGCAGTGTTGAAGTATCCCACTATTAATGTATGGGGTTCAATTTAAGATTTAAGCTTCAGTAATGTTTCTTTTAGAAATGCAGATGCCCTTGAATCTGAGACATAGATGTTCAGAATGAAATGTCATCTTGGTAGATTCTACCTTTGATAAGTATGAAGTGACCTTCCTGGTTTTTTTTATTAAGTTTGGTTGAAAGTCTATTTTATTAGATATTAGAATGGCCACTCCAGCTTGCTGTCTTTTTATTGGGGAATTGAGTCAGTTGATGTGGGGTGATATTAATGACCAGTGATTGTCAATTCCTGTATTTTCATGTTGGTGATGTGTGTGTGTGTGTGTGTGTGTTTACCTTGTTTTGTTTTTGTTTATGTGACATTATTGGTTTTCTATGCTTTGTGAGTATAGTAAACCTCCTTGGGTTGGAGTATTCCTTCTGGAATTTTCTATAGGACTGGACTTGTGGTTAGATATTGTTTAATATTTTTTCTGCATGGAACATCTTCTTTTCTCCGTCTATGGTTATTGAGAGTTTTACTGGGTATAGTATTCTAGGTTGATATCTGTATTCTCTTATGGCCTACAAGGCATCTGTTCAGGATCATCTAGCTTTTAGAGTCTCTGTTGTGAAGTCAGGTATAATTCTAATAGGTTTGACTTTATATGTAACTTGGTCTTTTACAATTAATGCTTTTAATATTCTTTCTTTGTTCTGTAGAGTTAGTGCTTTGATTGTTATGTGGTGGGAGGATTTTCTTTTATGGTGCAATCCAATTGGTGTTCTGTAAGTTTCTTATATGTTTATAGGCATCTCTTTCTTTAGGTTTGGAAATTTTTCTGACGATTTTGTTAAAAATAATTGGATTTTAGTCATATAGTACAGGATAACTATCTTACAACAAACACATGAAAAGGAACAGTAACATGTAATTTGTTACCTGTTAGTGCAACAGTTTGCCCTAGAGATCCCTGAGTAACTTAATTAATATCTTTAAAAACTCCTTCTTCCCGACTTCCATAAAGTTACATTACCTGACACAGTCCTATTTCAGCTAAAGTTAGAAAAGTTTATCAGGAGAACAGAACATCTAGACATGAGATGGGGGATGGAAAACATAATGATTACAGGATTGTTTTTTAATAAAATGTCATAGGAAAAACTATACGCTAATCTGCATGAAGAATGATATTGGAGAACTTGCTTATCCTGTTTGAACCCTAGGACTGATCCTTGCAGTCACCTATCTAAAGAATAACAAGCAAGAAAGCAAAGAAGGAAAAGCAAAGATACAGACTTTGCCCATGTCACACACACACACACACACACACACACACACACACACACACACACAC
>CAJQZJ010000727.1:2817973-2833603 GCA_907164525.1 Lophiomys imhausi | reverse complement strand
ACACACACACACACACACACACACACACACACACACACACACACACAGAGACACACACACACACACACAGACACACACACCTCAATATAAATAACAGGCAGTAGTACAAAATGCAAAATAAATCTTTACAACTTTAGTAGATGACAGAGTAAATAGATCTTGCTACCTGAACAAGGACTTGTCACTTATTACAAAAAGCATGAGGCATAAAAAAACTAATTAGATAGTAGACTCCATTAAGACTAAAACCTTTTGATATTTAAAGGCACTCAAGAGATAAAAAGAGAAGACAAGCTGTAAACTGGGAGAAGTTATTTCTAGAAGATATCACATGAAGGACTTCCACTCAAAATATTTATTAGACATAAATAGAACCTAAAATAGAAAAATAAAATCAATTGACAATGAGTTATTTGACTTGAGATGTAGGTCAATGGCAAAGACTTACCAATTATAGACAAAGCCAGGGGTTTAACTCTAAATCAAAAATAAACAAATAAATAAAAAAGAAAGAAAGAAAGAAAGAAAGAAAGAAAGAAAGAAAGAAAGAAAAGGAAAAGAAAAAATAAAGAAAAGAAAGAAAAAGAGCAATGAACAAAGACCGGAAGAGAACTTCACAGGGAAGTTATAAAGTCTTCACATAAATCATAAAAATTTTTAAACATCTTATGTCAATAGGGCATTCTAATTTACAAACGTGAGCATCAGAAAGTCTGTGTTAGAAAGCCCAAAACCCCAAATGAAGAGCATTTTAAGTATCGTGGGTTAGTTGGAAGAACAGCATCTATGATTCACTTATTGTGAGCAGGAACAATAGCAGATGCAGTTGAGAATAAATTATGGAGATTTTTATAAAAAATCTACCTTTCTGTTAATATAAGATACTACAATTTTATATAACAACATCAGAAACTTACAGCCACCAAACAAACCTCAAATGTATGTTTGAAACTGCTACATTCACAATTGTCTAAACCAGGAAGCAACCAACATGTCTTTTATTGTGTGAGGGAAAGAGGAAACTGTAGTACATGTCTATAGAAAGTTGTTCTGAACCTCAAATTAATTATACTACTAAGACATTAAAAGATGCAAAATAATTTTTAAGATATCATTTGTGAAAGAACTGACTGTAAATTAAATGATTGTGACAGAAAACAATCTGAAGAGTGTACATAAATATAATTCCAAAACTTCTGGAAAAGAAAAGCCTATAAAAAGGGGCAAGAAACAGTGGTATCCGGGAGTCTAGAGAGTACAAATAATCAGTATCATAAAATAGTAAATATATCTCTTTTTGAATTTTTAAAAGGTCACATTGCATATACTCACTTTAAGTGTGGTCTTAAACTATGAACTCTGCATGATACATAATCAGTAACTCATGTAGGTAATTCCATCATACAAAATCCAGACTTTGCTGAAAGACATCGACAACTGTGAAGGATACATTGAAGAATTGAGCTTCCAGGAGAATTTTGCCTGTTTTGTGAATCTGAAGCTTTCAGAAAGTAAAGTGAGCATAACTGTAGCTTAATTCATTGGGGTCTATGTGTATTATTATACGTGGTTAACGTATTGTTATACTGTAGTTAAAGTGTGTATTATTATACTTGGGAAATTTTTGATCTGTGATTATCTTAATATTATATTTCATTTGAGTTATTCAGTAATATACTAGCATGTAATTTATGACTACTGCTTAATTTATTTTCAGTTTTTTACAAATAACTAGAACAAAGTACAAGATTTTATTATGTTTGAGACAGATAATATTTTTTTTCTTTTTTTAATATTTATTTATTACTTCAGGTTACATCTCCACAACAGTGTCCTCTTTCCGCCTCTCACAGTCCCGCTCTCCCACCTTCTACTCCCTATCCCTTCCATCACAATCCTCTGTAGTGGAGTGTCCCTACATAACAGTACCCTGCCCCATTTCAGCAGTCATATGAGGGCCAAAAGCCTCTTCATACACTGGGGGGGGGGCTACAGGACAACACCACTAGGGAAAAATGTCTCATTTACAGGAAAAAAAGTCTATGTTCCTGTTCCCTTTGGTGCATTGGTTGTAGTATAGTTATCCTGTACATATGGCTAAAATCTGACTATAAGTGAATAGATGCCATGTGCATCCTTCTGGGTCTGGGTTAGCTCACTCAGGATGAGCTTCTCTAGTTCCATCCATTTGGCTGCAAATTGCATGATTTCTTTGTTTCTGATTGCTGAGTAGTATTCCATTGTGCAGATGTACCACATTTTTTTAATCCATTCCTCCGTTGAGGGACATCTGCGTTGTTTCCAGTTTCTAGCTATTACAAATAAGGCTGCTATGAACATAGATGATACAGTTATTTAGTGCCCTTTAACTAATATATTTTCAGAACCAAAAGTTCTGGTTACTGGTTTTATATGTTAACAAGGATGGTAAGATTCATTGAGTTATATTTGCTTAAAAAAAGAAAAACAGAGCTTCTCTCTGTGTGTATATTAATGCTTCACCTTGAAGCTTATAAAATCAGCTGATGTTTCAGTTAATTTTTTCTTGTCTATGCTTACTTTCTTACATTGCATGGATATAATTCCTTTTCAGCCAACCACGTTAATATCAATTGCATAATCATTGTCCATTTCAAAGCATTGGAAGAATAATATCTAGAGTATAATGCTACATACAATTCCAACTTTCAACATTTTATTTACATGTTTCTTTACACAGTTGTAGATCATTTTCCTGTGTGGCATTTACAAGTTTGGGAAGAGGACTGCCATTTTCTGCAGGCTGATGCAAAGTACTAGGCTCATGGATTCTCCCACCTCAACTTCATGAGTAGAAGAAAACTAAGTGTTTTTTTATATAATCATGAGTGTTTTTTATATAATTATTTGTTTAACTATTTTTAAAGGAAATAGGTGTCTTTTACAATTTTTGTTTAGATATTTCTAGTGAGGAAGTAATTATAGATGCTCAAATTTTTAACAGCTATGTGAAATTGATGTTTATTTTCATTGATTTGAATATTGTGACATGGCTTATTAAGAGAAAAATCTCTGCTCTGGTGGTTAATTCAATCTTTGCCCACACCCCTGGTGTTGTGCCAAGCAACAGTTTCCTTTCACTGAACAATTCTTCAGATTTAGGTGTCAACTTTCAATGATTTTGTGCTCTACCTTGCCCTGAATTATTCATATTGTGTAAAGCAGTAGCTTTTGAGACTGCTTGCTCCCAGAGACATAGTTTTACAAGGAGCTTTTGATTCAGTTTTGAGAATGGAAAATGACTTTGCTTCTTAGTGGATACGTTCACAATACCAACTGTCCAGTGACACAACACACAGGGCGGACAGATAAATAACATCTTAAAAGTACAAAATGTGACATCCTACATGCTATCAGTGAAAACTGGGATTGTCCTCCCACATTTCTTTGTTTATATGTTTTGTTGTTATTTTAATTATGTCATAAAAATAGAGTCCAAGATCTATAACAAATAATGGGACTGGCAGTGATGGAACTTCCAGCTGTCACAGAGTGTTCAGTGCAGATTAGTTCTGCTGTTATCAGTGAGTACTTGAACTGTTGTCTCACAGTTTATCCATCCACTCGTTGAGTACCTATGTGTAGCCCTATCCTTCAAATCTACAGCATCTCCTACACCTTATTTCTGGATCTCTGTTCTGAACTGTCAACAGCCCTTCCAGATGACTTCCAACAA
Organism: Lophiomys imhausi; assembly: GCA_907164525.1. NCBI lineage: Eukaryota > Metazoa > Chordata > Mammalia > Rodentia > Muridae > Lophiomys > Lophiomys imhausi. The sequence goes on along the minus strand of CAJQZJ010000727.1, from coordinate 2,829,888 downwards.
TGTTAGTTATCAAACTCCATCAATCTGTCAGTTTGTCTGCTCCTCAAGTTCTATATTCTAACCTCCTTAACTCTCTACAACCATGTAAGCTTAACTCTTCACAACCAATGTCACCTCATTGACAAACAGAAAGACATTTATTACTTAAGAAATCTATAGGATTTGTGTTATATTAAGTGATTAAAAAATTGGCATGTTAGGTAGCTTAGTCAAAGGTTGCAGGGAACAGAATGTAAACATATTTGGGATAAGACTAATTTTCCTCCTGAAATCTGTTTGTACATATCAAGGTTTATTCTATGTTAGATACTAAATTATGCTTCCCAGTCCTTAAATTCTTCTACATTTTTCCTAAATTTATATCTTTTTGTCATCCTTCTTCCACCATAATATTTTGAAATCTAAATTATTGTGCTATGAATTTATTTGGCTAAAACAATATAAGAAGTGTCATAGTTACTCAAGAGACTACTTAATTACTGAATAATGAAATGACCAACCAAATGGACAAAGAAACACCATACTTAATAAATTTGATATTAATATTAAAGAAATTATTAGCTACAAAGGATGCCTAAAATATGTTTAATTTAGCTTTTGATTACTTATGCCTAGTTTACTCTTTTTTTCTGTCTGCTAAGGTTTTAGGAATAAAAAGATGTGGTCATACAACATAAGATTTCAGTGTAACTTTTAGAAACCACCTTGTAAACCCAATCCCTTAATTGAATGAAATTCCTTCATTCTATTATGGATATGCAGTCAAATATTATATCACAAACTATAATTTTCCTGTGTCAGGTTCTTCATCTGTATATCAATACAACTCAACCTGCTAACTTATATGTATCACCATACTGAATTATTTAATTTCTATATGGGATGATTTTTTTCCTTATATCATCTTTACATGCCATTGAGGTTACTCAAATTATTAAATACTTCCCTTGATATAACATATATAATACAAAGATGTGAGGCTCCTAGAGAGTACTAGGTAAAATTACACTGTTTCTCAGTAATGAACAACAAATGTTGATCATTAGGTTTACATACGATTACATAAATATCCCATATTGTTGTATTTCATAGAATTTAACTAAAGAATATACTTAAGTCTACACTATTTAAACTGAAATATGTATAAATTACAGCTGGAAAAAATCTAAAACATGGATCATTCAGCTTTATGAGCTTACAGTTTTATTAACTCATAATTCAAATATATTGTAATATTTTATATGTAAGCATTTAAGTCAATGATTAGGAAAATCATCTAATAATTATAGTTAGTGAAAAGTACTTTAAGTCATAATCTATTAATATTTCATTATTAAACAGAATAGATTACTAAAATGTGATTTCAGTGATAAAATTGTGATTTTTCTCCAATAATCTTTTCATTGAGTATTTAATTTATGCTTTGCTCTAAATTAAATGTTATTTTCCAATGTGAGATTTTATGGAATGATTATACATATATATTCAATAATATATCATGTAACCTTTCTTGCATAATCACTAACTTTGGTTAATATCATTAATTTTCCTATCTATTTTGTAAATCTTTAAAATGTCAGTTCCTGTAAAAAATATAAATCTCATTCTCACATACTCAGAATAATCTTAATGAAAATATGATTTGTTTGAATAAATCTCAATCCCAACCAAGTTTGCTTTAGTTTGTATTTCCAGTCATCAGATGCTACTAAACTAAATCTAGGAACATACTGAATTATAGATAAGCATCAATAATGTCTGATTTTGATTTTACACAATAAAATCAAAATCAATAAAATGTATTGATCAAAATGATTGACTTTCTAATTAATATCTTAAGCAAAGTTGTTTGATTTTTATTTTTGCATTTACAATTACTCTATATAGTTAATAAGTTCCAGTTTTGATTATCATTATCCAAATAATAATATTTAATTAACAATTACAAAGGAGAATTGTTAATAAAGTTTTTAAATTCTTCTCTTGTATCTTACTCTCCCATTTCAGTTTTCTCTACCTCCACTATTCTCATCCTCTACCCTCACCTGCCCTTTCCCCAGATCCAATTCTTCTCTATTACAATAAGACTAGGTACAATCCCTAACATTAAATCTGAGTGAGACAACCCAGTAAGAGGAAAAGACTCCCAAGGCACAAGACTCAGAGACAAACCCCATTCCTATTTTTAGGAGTCCACAAGAATACCAAGCTATTCAACCATAAGGTATATGCAGAGGACCTATTTTAGATGCATACAGGTTTGATGGTTGTTGCTTCAGCCTCTGTGAGCCCCTATAAGTCCTGCTTAGTTGATTCTATGGGCCACGTGTTCCTGGTGTCCGTCAACCTTTTGGATCTTAAAATTCTTCCTCCACTCTTCTTCGGGGTTTCCCTGACTATCTAATGGGACTTTGCATTTGCTCCCATCAGTTGCTCAGCACTGATCTGTGAATATTAGGAGTCATTCCGTTAATTTTTTTTCTTTTTGCTAGTGATGTTTGGTTCTATCATAGTTCTCTAGTCTTCCAAGCATCTGTTTCCTGGTCATGACACCTAAATTTAGTAAAAATGATTTACAGCCATGCAATAGCAAACCTCAAAATAAGTGGAAAGAAACTCAACGCAGTTCCATTAAAATCACAATCAAGAAAAAACTGTCTACTTTCTCCATGTCTATAAACTTAAACATAATAAATGAAGTCTTATCTGGAGCAATGAGACAACTGAAGATCAACAGGATAAAAATTAGAAAGAAGTTAAATTTTCATTATTTGCAGATGATATGATAGTACACATAAGTGACCATATATAATTTCAAGCTATAGCATAAAGACATAGTAGAAAAATAAAACACATGGTGTTGGCATAATAACAGAGAGGGAGATCAATGGAATCAAATCAAAGACCCAGAAATTATTCCACAGACGTATAGCCATTTGATATTTGACAAAGAAACCAGAAATGCACTCACTTATTAGTAAATATTAGATGTTAAATAAAGGATTATCATGCAACAATCCACAGACCTAGAAAGACTAAGTAACAAGGAGACCTCAATGAGTAATGCAGGAATCTCCCTAGAAAGGGGAAATAGAATAGATTTTGCAGGTGAATTTAGGGTGAGTGGGAGTGGGAAGAGGAGGGGTCAGGCAGGGTATGGAAGGGATGGAGGAAGAGAGGACTGGGAGAGATGACTTGAATAGGTGGTTTTTAGGAGCAATGTAGAAACTTAATGTAGTGGGAACTCCATGGAATCTACAAATATAATACTAGGGAACTACCCTGCTAATGAGGATATAAAGCCTCAACTGCTTATCTGCTATGACTTGGCAAGGTTGCCAGCAGTGTAACTGGGACATTAACCATTCACAAAACTTTCAACCATTCATAAACTGTCCTACCTGCAAGATGCACTGTGGTAATGGTGGTACAGAACTTCTGGAAGTGGCCAACTAATGACTGATCCAATTTGAGACCCAAGCCATGAGATTAAGTTATATTGTTAAATTTGATATCCAACACATTATGACTTACTAAATTTGGATACATTATTTAACTTATGTAAAGTTTAGATATATAACTGAAAACTATTAGGAAGAATAAAGGAAGGAAGGAAGGAAGGAAGGAAGGAAGGAAGGAAGGAAGGAAGGAAGAAAGAAAGAAAGAAAGAAAGAAAGAAAGAAAGAGAAAGACAGAAATAAAAAGAAAGATAAAACAACCTCATGCTAATATTATTTTCTCTCTGATTATATGTTATGTTGCAATACAGTATACCATAAAACTAAAAGATGAAAACAATAGCAACACGTGCAGGTTGTCCTAAAGCGTATTTTTCTAATAATTATTTAAAACTCTAAACACATTTTAGTACAGTGATGACTGAAAATATCCCACCCAGCCTGGCATTGAGTTTGATGGTATTTTTCCTACATTAAAAATTGTTGTTCATTTTAATGTGTGATTTTTTGAGGTATTGATTATCCCACATTTCTTAGATGAAAATATTCTGTAAGAAGTCACTGGGGGCAAGCATGGATTCTAATAGGCTCTATGAGTTATTTTATGACCTCTAATTTGTCTTCCTGAGAAAAACAGACATGATTATATCTTCATGACTTACTTACAACACAGGCAAACAGAGATTATGCCTTATAAACAAACCTTTGATTGAAGACAGAATTTAGTTTTAAACCACATTCTCCCAGAGACTGCACGTCTTACAGGAAAACACACACAAGTAAATATTTAAAGACATGTCCTTTTAGTTAATTTCCTGATGACATTGGGAAAGGATCAAACAATACTCAAGTTCATATAAATCATCAAGTACTAGAAACAAGCAAAATTTTGCATTGATCCTCATCAACAAGATTTTTAAACCTCACCTTTAGAATGATTAAAACATCTTATAAAAATGAAAATACAGAAAAGGTTTGTTTCTTTTATCATTAAAATTTCTTTGGTGTAAACACTCAGTTTATTGTAATAAACAAGACAATAAAAGGCACATCACACACAAAAGAGAGGTAACAGATAATTGACTTGAGATTAAGGCATGAACTGGATGTGAGGGATTCCTCTATACTTGTTATTTGGTATTATAAAAACAAAACAAAAGACAAGAGCATAAAACAAAAAAAAACTCAAGTGTCTCTTTTTTTTCCTCAATTAATTCATTCTTTAATAAGAAATGTAAAATTTGAATATTATATCTGACATATATGAAATTACTTCACTAAAAAATATTTATCTCATACTTGGAATGAGAGCTAGATTGAACAAGCTAAGCAAATGCTCTACCAATGACCTTTGTATCTACGGGAACATCTTGGAGATTTCTTAACAGGTATTTTAATATTTGTCTGTAAGTTTCAAAGAATTAAAATGTTTTTGTTATTAGCATGTTTTACAGAATTATTGTATGTGTTTTTGAAATATTTTATGCATGGAGTTAAAATCATGACACACAAATGTAACAAGTCCTAGCTTTGTCTCTTTAATAATAACAATGATAAGGTAGTAGGAAGAATCAAAGTAGAATAGAGTATTTGGTTTACATAGCCAGTCAAAAGAAAACTGCAGAAATAAAAGAGTTAAGTTAGATAGCAAATTATTTAATTTTCTATGTGACAGATTTCTTTTTCTCTCCTAAAATTCTCAAAAGTATTTATATTTTAAATCTTTTTAAAAAATTATTTATTACTTTGTTACATCTCCATTGCCAGTGCCTCCTGGTCCCTCCCCCCCACCCTCTATCCTCCTCTCCCATCCATTCCATCCCTCTGGTGTGGGGTATCTCTGTGTATCAGGTCCTCCCTCAGTTCCTTAGTCACATGAGGTCTAAGAACTTCCTCCTGCACAGGAGGCACACCTGGCAATTCCAGTAGGGTGGGGTGTCCCACTGACAGGTAGCCAAGTCCCTGTTCCTGCTCTTTTGGATCTATTGATTGTATGATGATTATTCTATACTATAATGGTAATATCCAATTATAAGTGAATACATGTCACATGTATCTTTCTGAGTCTGAGTTAGCTCACTCATGATGAGCTTTTCTAGTTCCAACCATTTTACTGAAAATTGTATGATTTCCTTGTTTCTGATAGCTGGGTAGTCTTCCATTGTGTAAATGTACCACAGTTTTTGTTTGTTTGTTTGTTTAGTTTTGTTTTGTTTTTAATCCATTCTTCAGTTGAAGAACCTCTGGGTTGTTTCCAGTTTCTATCTATTACAAATAAAGCTGCTATGAACAAAGTTGAGGAGATGCCCCTGTGGATTGGTGAGGAATCTTTTGGATATATGCCCAGGAGTGATATGGCTGGGTCTTGAGGTAGAGCTATTCCAAGTTTTCCAAGATATCACCAGACTGATTTCCATAGTGGTTGAACAAGTTTACACTTCCATCAGCAATGTGGGAGTGTTCCATTTTCTCCTCAGCCTCACCAACATATGCTGTCTTTTGAGTTTTTTTTTTAATAATTTATTTTTTATTTCTTCAAGTTACATCTCAGTCACAATCCCCTCCCTACTCCCCCCTCCAGTCCCACCCTTCCACCCTCCTCCCCCTCAACCCCCCCATCCTCTTCCCTTCTTTTTTTTTTTTAGTTTAAGGTATTTATTTTTCCCCCCAAAAGCTCTCCCTTTCAGTCCAAAAAATGGTTCTTTTTCTTATAACTATAAATACAATACAAAACAACAGAAATAAATAGGCCACGATTATAAGAGTTATATGGCTTAGCATACATTCCCAATGTCCAGTCCATATGTATTTGGCATCTGACTTTAACATTCTACTATCTAACCATCTCCATGAGTTTAAAGTTCTATATCTAACTCAGCTTTCATACTAACTTGCCTCATAATTTAAAAAATATCTTCTTAGATCCAGAACAGCCTCTTGATTCCTAAACAACTCAAAATTTAACTATGAGACTCTAGCTATCTATTCTTCAACCACCTCAGAGACCTGAGAGGGATAAATATATCTGATTATATAGGAAGTACAGGGCCTGCAGCTTCCAAAACTAAAAAATGACATACCAGTGGCTGCCTGGAAAGTTCCCATTTTCTCTCCATACATTACAGCATCAATCTTCAGCCATTTGGCCCCATTTCTCTGACAGACATTGGTTGTAGAGCTACTAGAAGAGGAGAATTAAATCCATAGAGACATGTGAATACAGAACAACGAAAGGAATTTATGAAAGTCCAACTATTACTAGAAGTCTTTTAAAAATAGCATGGTGATCTACTACTGTAGAATATTCCAAAATCTATACACACATGAAAAGAGTTCAAATGAACTTACCATTTAATGGAAGAAATAGTGTCTGAATCTTACACCAAGTAAAATTCCAATGCCAGAACTGGGTACAATTTTCTTGAGTTGTTACCCAAAATATTCCGAAGATCCTCCAAAAGTATCAGGCTGATGATAAGGCCCTATTGAATATAGAGAAGTCAAGTTGATACCCAACTAGAAGCTTCGCCACTACTGACAAGGGTTCATGGTCCTGTGAAGTAATCTGAATACTTTTAGAAGACAAAGATGATATTACTTAGTTACATTGTGGCATATAACAGAGACCTATCTGTTAGACATATTAGTACATGAGTAGAATGAATGTTTTGGAAGTAAGCAACCTCTTTTTGATTGGATTTAAGGCTAACTTCATGATATGGAGCCCATATCTAAAACTGATAAGAACCTGAGATAAGTGCATCATTGCCCTTTGGTAAAGCCTACTGAAGTCTTTATGATAAAGGAACATAGCTATGAAATTACACATAATGACATATTGCTATAACCATAAATCAATGTCTTGCTCAATGCACATCAGAAAAGCTTCTTCTTTCAATAGATGATAATTATCAAAGAGACTCACAATTGGATAATAAGCAGAGTGAAAGGATTGGGAACATTCAGTCCTAAGTTGGATGTCTTCATCAAACCCCACTCTTTAAACTTCAGGTATCTATGTACAGGCAGAAAGACTGTAAGAAACAGAAGTCATGTGTGACACCAAGAAAATAGCATCCTCCAGACACAGACTAGTACACATATTAATTCAGAGAGATTACAATGGTTTCCACAAGACCCACATTGGTTCAAATCAAACATAATCCCAGTCCTGAGAAGAAGAGCTGAACAGAGTCCAACTCCTAACTAAGAAGCTATTTATATTTGTTACATGTTGGGAAATAGAAAATCAGTTTGTCTCTAAGAGAGTGTCACTGAGTATATCAACCTCACTACAGCATAGGTCCCATGCCCAGTAATAAAGAGCTGGCCAAAAAAAAAAAAAATGGATTCCATTTTTGTTGCTGTATTTTTTGTTGCTATGTTAGTGCTTTTCTGTCGTTTTTTTTTTGGGGGGGTTGGGTGTTTTAAATTTCGTTCTTTCTTTTTTTCTTTCTTTTTTTTTGAGAAATAATATGATGTTGGTTGGTAGGAAAGGAGAATCTCTAAGGAGTTCAGGAAAAGCCAAGACATGATCAAACATATCGTATAAAAATACAAATTAAAACATTATGGAAGAGAGTATATGATGTGAATTATGGAAATCAAATCTCCATTGACTGTTTTATAAAAGCTGAAGTTGATAACAAAGCACACAAACATTCAATCTTGTAAATATTTGAATTATAGGTTTTTCTCAATATTCTTTCCAAATTTTGATTAGTTTCTGTAATTATTCATAAAAAATCATAAACATTGATGATAATGCAGAGAGTATTAAAATATTACTTTTCTTACTTTGAGAATTTTTCTCAGTAAGTGTTTTTATACTATTCAGTCACTGAGAAATTATAGGTAGAAAGCCCTATCCATTACACGTAATTTAAGATATCCCTACTTGTCCAAAAAATAAAATAAATTAAATAAAAGATAAAAAACAAAGGAAAAGAACAAAGAACCAAGAAAACAAACCAAGCTAGTGAGCTTGCCTTTAACCCATTCATGGGAAATAATGTCATTAAATGGTTATCACAGTTCTTCTATCTGTGTTAAATGAGCTGAGCCTGATTGAACAAAAGAACATGTGTTTCTTAATAAGGCATGACATAGAAGTTGCTGCACTGCCTGTTGCCTTAAGAGTGCATTGTTCTCTCTCTCTCTCTCTCTCTCTCTCTCTCTCTCTCTCTCTCTCTCTCTGTGTGTGTGTGTGTGTGTGTGTGTGTGTGTGTGTGTGTAAAACCCCATTATCAGATATTGGGTGCTTTTTTCCTGCAGTCTGGAAAAGCCAGTTTGAACTCATTTGCCAGATGAGTTGCCTGGACAAATGTACTATACCACAACAGGAAATGTTCAATGTCATCCATTCTTTCAGTCTGAATAGCTACAACATGAAGCTCACCTCACTGCTAGATATTCTATTAAAAAAACTGTGAATAAGAATATGCAAAATTCTAAATGATGTGTCCCATAGGATCTATGTGTTCTAAAGTTGTAAAATAAATTCTGGATAGCTGAAGCATTTGGCTAAAACTTGATCATCAAAATGCAAATCTAATAAGAGTATTTGTCAATTTTCTTTAGGGATCCTGTTTTCTTTCACTTTTTAGTACTTCATTACTTGATTGAATAATTTCAACAAAATGTTAGTATATTTCATCATTCCCATAAAATGTTCATGAATATGATATAAAGAAGAGACTAAAATATGTACAATAAAATTAAACAAACTTGGACTGACATTGAGTGAAAATTTTCAGTGAGACATTGTAATCCAGAGAATGAAATGTAATACAAATGCCTTATGTTCACAAATACAACTGAGGAAGTGTTTCTGTGAGAGAAATCTGGGCTTCTGTAAATAAGAATTTTCCATAGACAATCAATCTATAGATAAGACCAAAGCTCTCTTTCTAATGTTGGACTTTTCAATGAGCCTTAAATACCTAGAACTTATGTTTCTCAAGTATGAACAAGAGAAATGTGAGCTTAGTGCTGAGTTGTGTGAGTGAAATTGAAATCACTCCTCAAGAAATGAAATCAAGTCATTGTGCTTGAGAACTCAATCTAGTCTCTGAGAGCTCTGACATATTTGCATTACCAAATATTAATTTCCTGTCAATTTAAAAATAGGGGCAGAGGTATAGGACAGAAAATGGGCTCTCCAGACTAGCAATATAAGCAAATGTCAAATAATTGCGTATTAAATCTACTTAAACAACCCAAATATATACAGTCTGAAAACCATTGAAGAAAGTTTCTATGTCTTCTGAATTAAGACATATTAAATACTAATAGCAGAATTGAAAGCAGAAGTCAAATTCTCTCTATAGAGGTTTTAAACACATTGCTTCTTTTTCGATTTTTGAAAACTTAATGGTATATTTTCTAATGAAAATTTGGGTAATATGAATATGACCAAGAACTAGTAGATTTACTGTATTTTTAAGTGTTTGTTGGGGAGGGGACTGGATAAAATATTACTTTTTAAAGGAATCATTTACATTCATTTAACTAAATACTTTAGAAAATTCACTAAGCTCATATGTTCTAGAAAAATTGTGCCTCATTTTTTGAGGAAGTTGTCTGTTTGTTTGTATGTTTGTTTACACACTTTTTATCCCACTTAAAGATTTCAGTGAAAATGCCATGTGCACTTTACATATTTGAGATATTGCAACTTGAAGAAAGTTTCCACTGTGAGATTTTGGTTTTGATTCAGATAAAGCAGCACACTATACCAGCTCTGCAATTTCAGGTTTACAAGGCAGTGTAATTCATGCCCATATCTGATTTTGAAATATCATACTTGGAGGTAGCAGGCATTTTAATCAATTCATCTTTTCTTTTCCTTTATTTGTTATTTCTTCAAGTTACATCTCAATCACAATCCCCTCACTACTCCCCCCTCTAGTCCCAGCTCCCCCACCCTCAACCCCCCATCCTCTTCCCTTTTTTTAAGTTTAAGGTATATCTTATTTTCCCCAACAGCTCCCCCTTCCAGTCCAACAAATGGCTTTTTCTCTTATAATAATAGATACAAAACAAGAGAGGTAATTAGGCCACAGTTATGAGGGTTATATGGCTTAGCATATATTCCCAATGTCCAGTCCATATGTATTTGGCAACTGACTTTAACATTCTACTATCTAACAATCTCCATGAGTTTAAAGTTGTATATCTAACTCAACATTCATACATACTAACTTGCAGCACAATTTTAAAAGCACCTTCTTAGATCTATAACACTCTCTTGACTCCTAAACAACTCAAAATTTAATTATGAGACTCTAGCTATCTATTCTTCAACCACCTCAGAGATCTGAGAGGGATAAATATATCTGATTTTATAGGAAGTGAGCATCGAAGAATCTCCAGTGGGAGATGATTGAACTAGTCTCAAGCCTATCTCTTGGTAGGAAAAGCCCCTTGCTCAAACTGTAGGCAGAATACTGTCCAAAAAGGACAAAACTTGGAAGCAGGTAAGTCGACAGCCTAGCTCTGCCAAGACAGGGTAGGCAAGTCCTTCATAACCCCTGCTCTACAATAAATGTCTGTCAGAGAAACGGGGCCAAATGACTGAAGATCGATGCTGTAATGTATGGAGAAAAAATGGGAACTGTCCAGTCAACCACTAGTATGTCATTTCTTAGTTTTGGAAGCTAATCAATTCATCTTAACTCATAACATTTTCTGTTATTGTTTGCCTTCTCACATAGAATTTTTAAAAATCTTATCATTACATATTTTAGTATATTTTTAATTTTTTAACTTAAAATATGCCTTAGGATATGGAAAATTTTTTTATAGTAGATTCAAAGGGAAATATTTAGATGCATATGAACTAAGGTGATCATACTTCTTGAGCTGTCACCATTAGTTTTGTAAATAATGTATCCTTTCCTAGTACTTTCTAAAGTACTAAGAGGAGATATTTTGTGTATTTGAACATTTATTCGGTTTTATATTTATATGTATGAGTATTTGCCTTCAGATATGTATGTTCATCAAGAGTTTTGTGTACTCTGAAGAATTACTATCATGGTAAATAAGCAAAGTGCCATCAAGTTTACTGAGGGGACAAATATCAGCAGTCTAACTTACTTGGGGACCCTGAGTGCTATACAAATGGTAAGGCATGCAGAATAGTGTAATAATGATCTTACACAATATAGTGTTTTTAATGGATTTGGTGCTAACATCACAGGAGGAAATTCATAACTACAAATATTGATTAAAACTCCCCTGGCTTGAAAGGTCACAGGCCCTGAGTGGGAAGATCCAAATGTTGTTTTGCTAGGTGAAGTTTACAGCCCTCAAACAGTCAAAGTGCCTTCTAACTAACTAGGTTCCTGGAGATTTATTTATGTGGCTTTCAGTCTTCTTCCTTTCCTCTTATTCCTCCTCCTTTTCTTCTTCTTCTTCTTCTTCTTCTTCTTCTTCTTCTTCTTCTTCTTCTTC
>CAJQZJ010000727.1:2800172-2817963 GCA_907164525.1 Lophiomys imhausi | reverse complement strand
TCTTCTTCTTCTTCTTCTTCTTCTTCTTCTTCTTCTTCTTCTTCTTCATAGATGCTAGTTACTGCAGAGACACATGACTGGCCAATTTGCTGTGAATAAGAGACTGTTGATTGGTCAGTGCTCTAGAGAATATCTATGCCCCTCCCTCCAAGACTCCAGAAGTATAAGGAAGAAGGAAAATAAATAATTTAAGAGCTGGAGAGTGGAGACAGTTGCTCTAGAATGCATTGTTTTCTGGATATGACAGGGCATTGATCTCAGGTGTTAAACTCACAGAAGTTTAAGTATTTACATAATATGCTATATTAGGGTCACCAACATTATGTGCAGTTGGATCTCAGGAGACTCCTTTCTGAGGAGGTATTAACAGTTCTTGGTAGTTTGGAAATTCTAAGACATTTTATTCTGTGATATACCTACTGGAAATTTATTTATGATCAGATAAATAATCTTCTACCCAGGATCGTGTAACCAACCCTAATTATATTCAGTGAGTCACACACAACTCCAGAGGGTAACAGGAGTGAATAATATCTCTTTCTCTCGTTGTGTGTGTGTGTGTGTGTGTGTGTGTGTGTGTGTATGTGTGTGTGTGCACGCATGTGTACCCATGCTCGTGTGGCTGTTAAATTGTCATGAGAAAAATTTTAAGAAGAATAGGACCATGGAACCCTGTTAAATGATGTCTGCTGTGTTTCCAATCAATGGCATGGCAATGGTTGAATTGCTCAATAGCAGAGGATTCTACTTATTATTTGAATGGAACTAAGTTTTCAAGATTTATCCTTTTATGTAGAACATGAATCTTAGCAAAGGAAGAAGAAAATATTTCAATTTGTAAAAATGACACCTATTTTTTTTAATAATTTATTTTTTATTTCTTCAAGTTACATCTCAATCACAATCCCCTCCCTACTCCCCCCTCCAGTCCCACCCTTCCACCCTCCTCCCCCTCAGCCCCACCATCCTCTTCCCTTCTTTTTTTTTTTTTTTTTTAGTTTAAGGTATTTATTTTTCCCCCCAACAGCTCTCCCTTTCAGTCCAAATAATGGTTCTTTTTCTTATAACTATAAATAAAATACAAAACAACAGAAATAAATAGGCCACGATTATAAGAGTTATATGGCTTAGCATACATTCCCAATGTCCAGTCCATATGTATTTGGCACCTGACTTTAACATTCTACTATCTAACCATCTCCATGAGTTTAAAGTTCTATATCTAACTCAGCTTTCATACTAACTTGCTTCATAATTTTAAAAATATCTTCTTAGATCCAGAACACCCTCTTGATTCCTAAACAACTCAAAATTTAACTATGAGACTCTAGGTATCTATTCTTCAACCACCTCAGAGACCTGAGAGGGATGAATATATCTGATTATATAGGAAGTGCAGGGCCTGCAGCTTCCAAAACTAAAAAATGACATACCAGTGGCTGCCTGGACAGTTCCCATTTTCTCTCCATACATTACAGCATCAATCTTCAGCCATTTGGCCCCATTTCTCTGACAGACATTGGTTGTAGAGCAGGAATTATGAAGGACTTACCTACCCTGTCTTGGCAGAGCTAGGCTGTCGACTTACCTGCTTCCAAGTTTTGTCCTTTTTGGACAGAAGTCTGTCTACAGTTGAAGCAAGTGGTTTTTCTTGCCAAGAGAATGGCTTACCACCAATTTAATCATCTCCCACTGGAGATTCTTCGATGCTCATCTTCTACTTGGAGTAATATAGGGGGTGCTGTCAGGAGCTGACATGTCTCGATATCAAAAAATCTTAAGTTAAGAAAACATCTTTGAATGCCATATTCTGCAGATCTCTTGAGGTTTTTGAAGATGCCCTATCTATCTCTTATATTTAGATAAGCAAATATTGCTTGTCTCTTAGCAACTTGATTTCTGAGTAGCTTAGAAAATAACTGTGACACATTGGTATTGATCTTTTTATATTGATACAAAATTAAGGGTAACGCTTCTTAAAGGTATTGTTTGTAGTAATATTTAAAAATGAAATGTCAAGTTTTGACCTCTCGCTACCAACCGACATAAACTGTTTAGGATAATTAAGAGACACCTATTTTTTATGTAGCTAATTTTAATTTGTGTTTTTAATCTGTTAAATTTTCACCAAATTTTCAAAATATGCCTTCCATTCCAAGTGTAGAAAATTAGACAAAATGATATATAAATAACACAGATTTTTAGAAATAATATTCTAAATTTTTTAACATTTAAAAAAAATTTTAAATTTTTCTCATATGTTATTTCCCAAAGGCAATTTCCCCTCCATTCCCTCCAACCAGTCTCTCCTCTACCTCCCCTCTCACATAGATCCCCTCTCATACATAGATTCCCTCTCACACACAACCCTTGCTTGCTCAACCTCCATTCAAAGAACAGCAAATCTCCCAGGGACACCAACCAAAGGCTGCAAAACAAGGTACAATAAGACCAGGCACATACCATCACAAGGCTGGACAAGGCAAGCTAGTAGGAGAAAAAGGGTCCTACAAGCATTCAAAAGAGTCAGAGATAACCAATGCTTCTCCCACTATTAGGATTCTCACAAAACCAAGCTACATAACCATAACATATTCAGAGGACCTAGGTCTGATCCCCACAGTCTCTTTGATTCTTCAAATCCACATAAGAATGCAGTTGATTCTGCACTTGATTCCATTATATCCACTACTCCTCAGCAGGTCTCACCAATCTCAGTGTAATCCTAAAAATGTCTGCTATCACATTGGCATTGTTCACTAGGGTTGATTCTACTGATCTGGCTGGCTAGGCAAGTGTCCCCTTCCCACTTCAAGGCTCCATGTGTATCCCTCCTTACTAAGCTGCACACTCTGTGGAACTGGACGACTTTTCCAGAAGGGAGTAAGACTGGTCTTCAATCAAGGTTATGGGAGTAGCTGAACTCCCCTGCTAGAACCTCCAAAGAAGCTCTCAAGGTCCAAATCACACTTTAATCAATTTAATTTAGAGTACTTTCATTTTCTCTTCTCTGCATTCTTGTTCTATAGATAGGAAGAATAATTTGTCTTAGTTTGTGAAAGTGAGTAGTTTTTCCAACTTCATCCTATGTTCCATACTAAAGCTCCTACCCAGGAGAACATTGTCCTTAAATGGATTTTCTTTCCTATTTTTTTTTTAAGTAAAAAAAAACCCAAAAAAACCCAAAACAGTATTTCAGTGGGTATTCAGAGTTATTTGTACAGGAAATAGGTATAATATTATAATTATATATAATGTTATATATTACATATATGCATATAAGTATAGTACTCCTGAAATTTAACATATAAAAGCTGCTGTCCTAATTTTATTTCTCTTTCTGTGGTAAATATGATGACCAAAAACAACTTGGGAAGGAAAAGACTCTTTACATTTTACAGACCAGAGTCCCAAGGCAGGAGTTCAAGCTGGAAGCATGAAAACAAAAACTATAACACAAGCTACAGAGTGAAGTAGGACTACTGCTCACACATTTGTTACCCATGGCTCATTTTGCTTTCAGTTTTGTGCATTTCAGGACGACCTGGTGAGGAATGGCCCTGTCTGCTGTGGGCTAGACCCTCTCACATCAATTGTTGATCAACAAAAGGCCATAAAATGTTGCCTAAAGTACAATATGGTGGTGACATTTGATTGATTGAGATTCTGTCTTTCCAGATGACCCTAGTTTGTGTCAAGGTGACAAAAAAAATAAAAATTGATTAGGAATCATCCATATCAGTTAATCATGCATATTTCTGCCAATTCTTCTGGAAATAGGAATAAAGTATTTTAAGTGAAACACTATTGCTATGTTTACAAATGAAGATAAGGAAGAATCTGCTTCTGTGTAGATTGCTAGAACTGGACAGGTGGCCAATTGGGCATCCTCTGGACATTGTTTCACTTTTCAAAGACATAACCTTTCAAGTTCTTCCCTTCTAATTTGATTAGACAAGAATCCAAACGATTAAATTCTGATTAATTGCTCAGATAGAAGTTAGAAAAAAAGTAGACAATGCTTTGTAATTTATACATACATTAGCAGTGGATGTTAACAAATTAGATATTCCATTTTTATTCACATAAATAAAAGATGATTTAAATTATTAATAATCCTGATGTGAACTTAAAGGAAAGAATACTAATTTTTACTAACTATAACATTTTGACATAAATTGTAGTGAATTTCTTAATTTTCAACTTCAAATTATGCTCAGATAAAACTTTAAAATAATATCCATTTATTTTGAATTCACTATGGAATTAATAATAAAAATATTATTTCCATTAATACCACATTGCTGTAATTTTAAAGGCATTTCCATATTCATTACATTAACTTGCAAAATTAACTAATTGATATGTTGTGGATATATACATTTAGCCTTCATCAAAGAACACAATTCTCTGTGTATAAAGAGTTTATTTAAATTTATTCATTATAAATAGTATAAATGAAACTAATTACCTATGCCCATTTTGGAAAACAATGCTCGTGACCATATATTCACTGCTGCAGTGATTGAAGTACTAAACTGTCAGAATTAATTGACTTTAATCTGCTTATTTCTTGCTCATTTTCAATTCGTGGCCTCCTTGTTCATGAATGTTATTTTACATACACACACACACACACACACACACAAACACACAAATTAATAAATATTTTAGTACAACCTGTTAAATCTGTACAATGTTACTTGTATGTGTGTTTTCAGGGATGGTCATTTAGTATGGGGCAATCAATAGTTTGACCTCCAATGGAAATTTTTCATAAAAGTATAAATAATCATTTTTTAAAATGTAAGAATCATATGAGCTAATGCACATGCTAATTAGCTCAAATTAGTCATTCCCCAAAATGTAAGTAGTTCATATTTCAAAATAACATATTCTTTTTTCTTTTCTTTTCTTTTCTTTTTTCTGAGACAGGATTTCTCTTTGTAAAATCCTGGCTGTCCTGGACTCGCTTTGTAGATCAGACTGGCTTCAAACTTGTGATCCTCCTACCTCCACCTCCTTCAGCAAACCCTATTGGTTTTTGCCACCATATTATAATAAGTATATAAAATTGTCTGGTAAAAATTAATTAAATGGGATTGAGATTTCAACAGTTAAGAGCACTTGATGCTCCTACACACAATGTACATAAATAAGAAAATAAGAAAAAAGTAAATTCAGAAAACATACCTATTTTTTGCATGAAATTTCTGTAAAAGTCTTTTAATTTGTGAGTTGCTGTTCATGTACACAAATCACACACTCATACATCTTTGTCAAAATAATGGACATCTTTATTTTTTTGGTGGTTAATTAATTTGGCTTGTTATTATTAATGGATTTTTAATATAGTACTAATATATGAAAACCATGAGACACTTTAATTATTTTCACTTACTCAAAGTGGAAAGATTATGAATAAAAACAGGTCTACATTTACCTGAGAAATCAATACTTGAATAACAGCTTCTCAGGCTTTAATGACCATTACTGTGGCATCGGTGAAGGCTGGTTTCACATAGACACATTTCAATAATTTTTTTTTTTTTTGCTGAGAAAGTTGCTTTTTCATTATTTTTCTAACATTTAGTAAGCAAATGAAGGTAATCCAACCCAGAAGTCAGTGCTTAGATTCTACTTTTTTAAACATATGTTTTCTGTTGTTCACAATTGTGGAAAAGATGATAAGTAGCCCATTAGGTTCCCTGGATTCTCCATTGTCTGCGTCCTGTCTTGTCATAGGTTCATACAGATTATACTCATCAATTACTTTTTCTGTCTACAACTGTGTTCATCAGTTCCAAATTCAAGTCCTCCAGATTCCTTGGCCGCTACTTTACACAATAAGGCATACCTCTAGTCCTACATTCATAAATTTAGTGGAACACTTCATGAATTCATTAATGGCATATATCATTTGTAAAAGAATGTATAGGATGAATAATGACATATAAAGACTGTAAAAGAAGAAAACAGTAAAATAATCTGCTAATGTGAATCTCTTAAAGCAAAACTATGGAAATTTGAACTTATTTTTTCTACTGAATAATTTTTATCATAAAACATATTTTGCATATTTTGATTATGGTTTTCCCTCTCCAGGTTTTTTCATACCCTTTCCACCTCCCCATTTCTCAAAGTCTACACCCATTCCTTATCTATAAAAAGTAATCAAATAGATTTAAAAAACATACACATTAAAAATAAAGAACAAAAATCACAATAAAGAGACACATACACACATATCATCATCATGAAAAAATTGTATAAAATCACAAAATCAGAAATCATGATATACAAGAAAAGACCAGTAAGACAAAAGCTGCCCAAGCAAAATATTATGAGACAAAATGTCTCCCAGAATACCACTGAGTTCATTTTGTGTTGACGATGTACTGGTGGTTTTGGTGCCCACTTCAAGAATGGTTAATATACTCAATAAGAATCCTAAAATCTGAAAGTTTGAATACATTAATGACCTACTAGTTGGTTGAATGAACTTAAAACCTATGCTATTATCAGTCTATTTTTGAAATAAGTGAACTTCTATAAAATATTCCGCTTATAAAACTTTTTTGACTACTCCAACTTTTCAACTAGCATTCTTTAGGAAAAAAAAGAACCAATAGAATGTCTATTTATTAAATGAGGACATATCATATTTGCTTACAGGATATGATCTGAGTAATTCAGCAATAGTTGTTGCACATTATAGAGGTTGAGAATTCAGAAAGTTGTTTTGTCCATCATCCCGGATTTTTTTTAAATTTTTATAAATTATTATAATGTTTATTTATTACATCAAGTTACATTTCCATCATAGTGTCCTCTTTCCACCCCTCCCAGTTCTACCCTCCCACCCTCTCCTCCCTCACCCAACTCATCCCAGTCCTCCCATGTGGAGTGCCCTACAAATCAGCCCCTCTCAGTTCAACAGTCATATGAGGGCTAAGAGCTTCCTCTTGCACTGGGGGTCTACATGGTAGCCCCCCTAGGGTAAATTGTCCCCTTGATAGGTAACAAAGTCTATTTTCCTGATAATTTTTAGTGTGTTGGTTGTAGGATAGTTATCCTGTACTATATGACTAACATCTATCCTGAATCTCTTAACAGTCCCAATACATTGTTAAGGGCTTAGAGGATTCCTGGAGCACTTCCAGTCTCAGGCTGGAAGCTAGAAGGAGCCAGTTCTTCTATTACTGGAGGAATCAGCTCCAATAATGACAGGGTAGATGAAATTGCAAGTGAGAGTGAAGGCAACTGAGCCAAAAAACAAAATGTAGTTGGTAAAAGTTGTCATTGCTTTTGAGTATTAATTTTTTTGATTTTTTTTAATTTCAAGTTTTAATTTAATTTTTTTTAATTTATTTTTTATTGTTTCAAGTTACATCTCAATCGCAATCCCCTCCCTACTCCCACCTCCTTTCCCACCCTCCCACCCTCAACCCTCCATTCTCTTCCCTTTTATTTATTTATTTATTTTTAATTTCTACAAGTTGCATCTCAATCGCAATCCCCTCCCTACCCCCTCCAGTCCCACCCTCACACCCCCAACCCCCCATCCTCTTCCCTTTTTTTTAAGTTTAAGGTATATCTTATTTCCCCCAACAGCTCCCCCTTTCAGTCTAACAAATGTCTCTTTCTCTTATAATAATAGATACAATACAAAACAACAGAGGTAATTAGGCCACAGTTATGAGGATTATATGGTTTAGCGTATATTCACAGTGTCTAGTCCATATGTATTTGGCACCTGACTTTAACTTTCTACTATCTAACCATCTCCATGAGTTTAAAGTTGTATATCTAACTCAACATTCATACTATCTTGCAACAAAATTTTAAAGCATCTTCCTAGGTCTATAACACTCTCTTGACTCCTAAACAACTCAAAATTTAATTATGAGACTCTAGCTATCTATTCTTCAACCACCTCAGAGATCTGAGAGGGATAAATATATCTGATTATATAGGAAGTACAGGGACTGCAGCTTCCAAAACTAAGAAATGACATACCAGTGGCTGCCTGGACAGTTCCTATTTTCTCTCCATACATTACAGCATCGATCTTCAGTCGTTTGGCCCCATTTCTCTGACAGAGTGATTGTAGAGCAGGGGTTATGAAGGACTTGCCTACCCTGTCTTGGCAGAGCCAAGCTGTCAACTTACCTGCTTCCAAGCTTTGTCCTTTTAATGGTGTTGGTCCAACTGGATGTCTACTTGTAAAAGAATGAAATTAGACCCATACTTATTACCTTGTACAAAACTTAAGTCCAAGTGGATCAAGGACCTTAAAATAAGGCCGGTCACACTAAATCTACTAGAAGAAAAAGTGGGAAAAATCCTCGAACTCATTGGCACAGGTGACAATTTCATGAACAGAACACCAACAGCTCAGGACCTGAGATCAACAATCAATAAATGGGACCTAATAAAACTGAAAAGCTTCTGTAAAGCAAAAGACACTGTCATTCGAACAAAATGGCAGCCTACAGACTGGGAAAAAAAATCTTCACCAACCCCACATCTGACAGAGGGCTAATATCCAAAATCTACAAAGAACTCAGGAAATTAAATGCCAAGAAACCAAATAATCCAATCAAAAAAGGGGGGACGGAGCTAAATAGAGAATTCACAAAGGAGGAATCCCTAATGGCTGAGAGACACTTGAAGAAATGCTCAATATCCTTAATCATCAGAGAAATGCAACTCAAGACAACTCTGAGATTACATCTTACACCTGTCAGAATGATTAAGATCAAAAGCTCAAATGAAAGCACATGCTGGCGAGGGTGTTGAGTATTAATTTTAAAATTAATTTGTATCTTGAAAACCCTGTGCTTACAAATGTTTCTGTAATTTGAAACAATGTTAACTAACAATGTTATTTCTCATCCTGATTAAAATAACCTGTTTTATAATATATATATATATAATATATATGTATATATATTTGTTTAAATCCGATAATAATGTACTGTCTTTGTTAAAAGATACTATGTAGCTGTTGTGCGTGTTGTGTGTTTGCAAAGCAACTTACATATAACTAAATTGCTCATATATACCCATATGTGAATGTATCCACTATAGTAAAATTGAAAATTCCCCTTAAAAATCAAACAAATTTCAGTGGACTACTTCATCATTTTAGTGTAACCTATAGAAGTAGTACATGATTCATGCTATCTGGTTTATTATTGTCAATTACGACAGTAATAACTGTTTATATACAAAAAACCAAAAACTATTAATTTAAGTTTAGACATAATTTTAGATTAAAAATATTGAAAACACAGTTAAAGCAAATGTAATTAGTGTAAAGAAATTACAGTAAAATCAGACTGATTTTAGATACAGACAAATGGATATTGTAAAGTAAATGTACATCTACTTCTGTCATTTGTTAAAAGTATTATTTACAATGTATTTTCTTGAAACAATTACCATCATAAGATAGTGTTTAATTTTAAACTCATCGTTTTAACCATTTTTTTTCTTTTGTTACTTAAAATGTTTCAGTCTGTAAAATGAAGATGCAGTGTGTTACTTATTGGGTTATCATCCTCATTTCATTAGGTATGGTTCTTGCAATTTTAAAGTCTTGCATGAACATTGAGAAAGTTATGTTTAAGTAAATAATGAATGTATAGATGTACTATCTTTAGCTACCTATAATGAGGATTCAATGTTCTTAACTACTGACATAAACATTCTCATATATTTTCTTTGTATTGTGTTCTAAATTCTCCTATTAGAATGACTGACCTTTGAGAGATAAAACAAATCTTATTTGAAAATGAAATAAACATCTTAAAAATGTGTTATTATAATTCCATAGACATAATAATACTAATGTTACTATTTTTTATATACATAAGATAAATTATTGTCATTTCATATTCAAACTACAAGGTCATTTGCTCAGAACTCTGAAAATTATCAACGTGAGTAGAAGCATTGGATTTTATGTAGGAAAAATCAACTGGATCTAGAAAGATTAAAGACTACAATCCTGTATAATTGTTTCCATGTGTGTCATTTTGTGATACTCAACATTTTTTCTATAATCTGAAAGAACTTGTGAAATGTATCTTTCTCCCCTATATCATGACTAACTTATTGATATTCACAAGTTGCATGCACACTATGTTGATACAATGAATCGCAGGGCTCTTCTGTCTTGTGACAAATCCCTCTGCTAGGCCAACATGATGGGGTTTGACAGGATTATATCCCTAGAATGCATTTCTTTTAGAATATTCATCACTTTTTTCTGCACCAATAGTGTAGGTTGGGGATTCAATCTCCAAATCTTAAGAATAATATTTCAGGTCAGTATACACATATGCTGTACACCTGTCATTTTATTTTCTTAGGGTTTTAAACTCTTGCTTTATAAAAGGTGAGGGAAGATATATCTGTGTCATATAAGCATGGGTTTCCTAACAATGTTAGCAATTAAAGAAATTTCATAAGGAGGTCAAACAGTAAATTTGCTGTAATTTAACACACTTTCCTCGAAAAATCTACAATATTATATGTATCGTGGAAGTTTGTATAAAGTAGATAATTCCAAAAATGAAAACAAAATATATAAAATAACTGTCAGTAGCAAATATCGTTTAAAAATGATATTAACATGGTCCTATAGATATGTGGAAGTATATTATTATGAGAATATTTTTACTTTTATAAAAGGTTTTTAGAACAAGGACATATAGATATGTGAAATTTAGTTATTTTAGTATTAAATACTTGAGACTGCTCCAATCAAGAAAAAAAAAAGTGTTGAGGGTAGCAGCATAAGGAACAATAAAGGAAATCTTAGAATTTATAAAAGAAAACATTTTTCGTTTTGTAAAACCTTGAAACCTCTGTGGTGTATGCATTCTTTTCAGTTTAATCTAAACTGTATCAGTGGTAAACCATTCCTTAGAACCTTCTCCACTAATCTGCTTCATGATTGTATCCACTTATTTTTTAATTGTAAAAATGTTATTATTTGAATTATAATAATGTTGAGGAAATGATGCTATTTTGTCATCTATCTGTTCTGTTCAGTTGCAAATGTTACTTTTAAACATAAAGATTACATATAATTTGGTCATTTTATTTATTTCAAATAACAGTTCTCTGAAGTAGCAATATTCAGTATACTAAAATTCAGGAAAATTAATTTTAATAAAATAGGTATATTTAAAAATATGGAAGTTGTAAACAAAATTATTATCTATTCATATTGATCACGGAAATGACTCAAATAGAGTTACAATTAATCCATTCTACAAAAAGTATCTCAGAAATTATATTAATCATATAATATATACTCTATAAGTACCTTGATACAAATAAGAATGAAAAGAGCAATGGATTTCTTAAGAATGTTTACCTTTTAACTAGAACTCAATTCTCTTTCAATTGAAAAAGAATATTTAATATTTGATGTATGTCTCTGTGATTTTTAATAAATTAAAATGTTTTTATTTAATAAAATAAGAAAAAGTTTCAATAAGAGGTTCATTAGTATGTTGTCAAATGTAGTTAATAAAATTAAACTTGTACTCATGAGTATTTTTAGATATAGTATTATATATGGACTAAAACTGTTGTATATGCTTTTTGTTTAATTCACAATGTTCTTCAGAATGCTATTGTATAATCATTCAACAGTATTTTTAGGGCTTCAAAAGGCTCATTAATTTCTCACCACTTTCTCTCTTGACAATGTCAGATGGTATAACTTTCCCTGTTATTATATTAGCTACTTTCTTGTCTCTGTGGCAAAATATCTGTCAAAAACCACTTAAAGAAGTAAGGCTTTATTTTGGCTCAGGTCCTGACTAGTCCATCATAGTTAGGGGAAAAATAGACACTGGAAATAGATGAAGGGAGAGAGGTGGGTGAGAGAACGAGTTTGGAGAGGAAAGAGGATTATGATCAGGTGGAGTAAAGCAGTGGTGGGAGGTGGTAGGACTGGGAGAGAGAAGGGAAACTGATGGGGGAGGGATCTCTGTGTAAAACTAGACCTGTGATGGGATAGGCTCCTGGGAGGAAATATTGGTGACTCTCACTGAGACTCCTAGCACCAGGGGATATGGAGACTGAAGTGCCAAATCCTAAAACTAGGAAAGACTGCCAGTGGAAGGAAGGAGACACCAAACCGTGATAAAACCCTTGACCGAAAATAAACCCTGCCCACAAGATGTACAGAGGTAAAGATGGAGCAGAGATTGAGAGAATGGCTGGCCAATGACTGGCCCAACTTGATGCCTGTCCAATGGAAGAAAGGCAACCCTTGACCCTATTAATGATGCTCTGCTAAGCTTGCAGAGAGTAGCATGGTGTGACTGTCCTCTGAGAGGCTCCACCCAGCAAAAGATAGAAACAGATGCTGAGACCCACAGGCAAACATTGGACAGAGACGAGGTATTCTTGTGAAAAAATTGGGAGGACAGAAGAACTGGAAGAAGATAAGAACTACATAACAAGACCAACAGAGGCAACAAATCGAGGCCCATGGGGGCTCACTGAAATTAAAACAGCAACCAAAGAGCATGCATGGATGGAACTCAGGACCCCTACACTCATGAAGCTGAGGGATAGTATGGTCTTTATGTGGTGCTCCCTAAAAATTGGAGTGGGGGCTATCCCTGACATCCACTCTTTTGCCTGAATTATAGTCTGAATTCAGTGGAAGAGGAAACAGTTATTTCTGGTACAATATGAAGTATTGGGGAGTGTTGGTGGATATGATCCTTCCACTAAGAGGAAAGGGAGGGGAAAATTGAGGCAGAAGGTTGGGAGGTAAGAATGGGAGGAAAAAGGGGAGGGGCTTCCTTTAGGGCTTTATTGTATAACCTTACCTTATGAGAAGTCAGGAGCTATTTAAACAACACCATTTTAATAGTCCTTTCAATTTGGCAAATTTTCCAAGTATTATTTAATGTCTTGATTGTAATAAATATCTGAATGTCAATAGAATCTGAAATGAAAATATTGTTTACATTTTCAAGACAAGAAATCAAGTCAGAAGAGTAAAAGAAAGTTGGCCAAGAATTTCTTACAGAAGTAATTTGAAGACTTAGATTCTACTACTTGTTTACAGTGAAGGAGAATCTCTATGCCATAAATGTACATATTAAATTAGAAGTAATAGTATAAGTATTAAATAATTAACTGATTACAGAAACATTTAACAGTTATTTATACAAAATAATTAGCAATCTAATACACCACTGAATGAAATGATAAAAAATCCTGAATAAATACCCAGATCTCAATGAATGTTCTCACAAAATATTTGCATTTTCTTACACAGAACTTGACACTAGCTAAATATTTACAAAATGTCTGTCATAGAGTCCATGTCCTTAAAGATTAATTAAATATATTCTGCTTCTAATAATTCTGGAATTGTGTACTACAGTTTTTACCAGGTAATAGACAGTGTGTCAGTTTTCCCATTTGTTTGATTACATCCAACCGTTTTGTCCCATGGGGTTCCCTGTTTCCTCATCTAATGTTCCTGGGCATAGGAATATTTCTGTTTTGTGTTCCTAACAGGAATTTCCACTTTTTATTATTTTAAAACGGCTTTTGCCATTTCTTTGGTGATATGTCATATTTTTACATTTTGTGTTATGCTAATTTGAATAGCCTGTTAAACATCATTTATGATGTCCCGATTGACTTTGGATTAAACTTCTGTTCTCTTTATTTTTGTTTATTTTTTCATTTAATAAAAGGAAACTAAAGTTATTAGAAAAAAGATGTGCATTCTGTTTCCTTGTCACAGGTGTCAAATACTACTTAAAAACTCCATCTAATTTGGTTTCTTAACCACAAGTTGTTTGAATTATACCTTCACAGGAAGATTCATATGTACATTTTTAGGAGATGAACAGCAAACACATAGAGCTCTTACATTTCTAGTGTCTTTCTAGTAATGCTCATAACATTCTCAGTGTTACATTTTCACAGTATCTGTCTTCTTGCTCTTCAGTATTCACATATGGCAGTTTTATATGAGATATGTAGTCACTGCCAACAATGGTCCCTCCTCAGGTTAAAACCATAAACATTGGAACACCACATTGTATTGGTCTAATTCTCTGGTTTCAGCCAGAATGAATATGATTTCAGCTACCACCCATGCCCTTTAGATAGGGACATACTCAAGATATTTATCTTTGTCATCATTTTGCTTAAGCTTACTCAGGCATATTTGAAGTAAAATTGTTCATATTTCATTTTAAATTCTACTATAGAATCTATAATCATTTTTTCTCAGTTGGAAATGAAAGATATATGCTTATACGTATGATTTATATGTACTTTAGAAGAATATAATTCATATTCCAAAGCAAATCCAATAATTATTTGAAAGTTTAAAATATATAATAAGTTTTTTTGTTGAAATGAAAGCTTTTTTGGATGCAACTTTTCGATATGAGTTAAATATATGTCTTAGAATTCATTTAGAAACCATTAAGATATGAAGTGATAAAAAATTCAAAAATATAGCAGCATATTATTAGTCATAGTAATTAGTGCCTTTCTCTTGCTGACTATTTAAATATTCATGAAGAATGATTTACCTTTAAACTATGTGGGTTTATAAGAATATATATTTTTCTTTGCTTTATGTGTCTGCTATTCAGTGAAAGTCCATCACTTATGCTTGTTAGAGACAGGAGGGTCATGTGATCTAAATCTAAGAAGACTGCAAAGTATATGTGTAGGGTAATTCTAAGTTTAAATAACAACCTTGTACTCTGCCTGGATGATTACAAAGGCATTTGCTCACTATCAGAGATAACAACCTGAGAATGGAAATAAAAGAGCTGATAGGAAAAGAGCTAGAAGTTGATTCTTAGAGAGTTCACTCAGCATCTAATCAGAGTATACACAATATATTATTACTCTCTCCTACCTTGAACATTCTCTGTACAATACATATCCAGCAGATGCTCTATTTTTGCAAACAGCTTGAGGTTTACTTTGATTGGTAGAAGCAATATGTCCTCTTTCAGTTGATACACTTGTTGACATAAGAGGAAAAGTTAGCAATATAATATCCTGTTGTAATATATTTTATGTACTCAGTTGAATTTCAAATATATGCAATTCTCATAAAATAGAAAGACAATTGTTTTTTATCTTCCAATTTTCTTTTTCAAAGAAAAAGATATCATTTGTCTCCTTTTCAGTGGAGCTATTGACTTCTAGCAAACATGGCAATGCATTGCATCAAACTCCATAAATCAAAATTGTTTTTGTGGTTTGCAGTATTCCTTGGGTTTCAGGTATACCAATTAAATAAACAGAATGATGTTGGGGAATACTGTGTGAAGGTGTGTCTCTGTCCTTCCTCACAAACATACCATATTCTCTGATTGGACTTAATAAAAATCTAATAGTGAATAGCTATACAGGAAGTGGAAGGTGGAACTTCCTGCTAAAGAGAGAGGGATTTTGGGAAGAAGTAAGAGAAGCCATTTCTCCAGGAGACATGAGAAGTGACAGACATGACTACTGGCCTGGAAAGTATAGAAGATTTTCGAGGAGACAGCCATTGAGGCAGTCCGTGAGAGCAGAGAACCACCTTTGGCTGATCTGTGTACATTTTGCATTCCATACATATGGTAATACAAATATATATATATATATATATATTACCTTTTAAAGTATATATATAATATATATATGTGTGTGTGTGTGTGTGTGTGTGTGTGTGTGTGTGTGTGTGTGTGTGTGTCTATCCAAAACATACAATGTTACAGATAAAGATGGCAGTTAAGCCCTGGGTTTTAACAGCACACAGAAACTGGACAACAAATGACTTAGCTAGCTTTCATAGGAGTTGGCCATAATCCATTATCCAAATTTCCTTAGGACTCCCAAAAGAAACAATATCCGAAGACATCAGAAACAATTTTATGAGACTGACATCCCATTCTTGAAAGTAGATGGGTGCTTTTGGTCATTTGGTGGGTGATGGATAGTTGTCATAATTAAAGGGGGTTGTTTGCAAGTTGTTGATAGTCTTGGTCAGGGAGGAGACAAAGTAAAAGAGGTTATATTCAAGGATTTATTTCTTTCTCTATTTTTTATGTATCTTTCTTTCTCTTTATCTACTTTTAGGGTGAAAAGGAGGAAAGGGATGAAAAGGAAAAGAGGGATAAAAAGAAAAAGGGAGAATAAAAGGGTAGATTATTGAATCCATTTTTATTTTTTTTTATTTTTTTTAAACATTTATTTATTTATTATGTATACAGTATTTGCTCTACATATATGCCCGGGCACCAGATCTCAATGTAGATGGTTGTGAGCCACCATGTGGTTGCTGGGAATTGAACTCAGGACCTTTGGAAGAACAGCCAGTGCTCTTAACCTCTGAGCCACCTCTCCAGCCCGAATCCATTTTTAAATTAAAGAGAATTTGAGTAAAAAAATTTACATTGGAATGGATCTTTCTTATTGATACAAATTTAAAGTTATTTTTGTTACAACATAATATATATATTTCAACTCAATAACAATACAGTTATTGTACCTATGCAATCATTTAAAAATGTAATGTGAAATTCTAGTCCTTTGGTAAGCTGCTCTTAAAAACTGTATAGGATAATTTAAAATGCAAGTTAACAGTCAATCAAACTATTTTTTTTCACTTTTAAGGTAATAACCCTTCATTTATTAATTAGCCCCAAAGTCTCATTGTATAATGTCACTATCACAATATAAAACATACTACATAATTCTAGTTCCAAGAAAGAAAACCCAGGACACAGTCATAATTGAATCAATCCAAAGCCAGCAATGTGAAAAATTATGTGCTTGATATCTGGGACTCACTCATGAACTTCTGGTCTTAAAGAGCCTAGACAGAACAACTTTTCTGACTCTGCCTTCCACAGCATAAGTCTTACAGGCTTAAGCTGGTTTTCCTTGGTTGCTATCCTTGGTGGTCAATCCACAATTTTGACATCTACAATTCACTGTGGTGTCCACAGGCTGCATCTTCAACAATGGCCTCTTGGCTTCTCTTCAGGGACTCTACAACTGCCACATGGTGCTTAACCTAAGTCTCTCTCTAAAATCCCATCAATTCTGGGATCACCATTCTGAGCCTGCATCTTTTCCAGTGGTCTCTCCAAGAATCTCACAGAGGTAAACAACAGTTGTTCTCCATGGGCTGTCTTAGTTAGGGTTTTATTGCTGCAACAAAGCATAACCAAAAAACAGGTTGGGGAGAAAAAGGATTATTCAACATCCACATCGCTGTTCATGACTAAAGGAAGACAAGGCAATAGTTTGTAGTGTTTGGGAGCCTTTGCGACCCAACTGGCCAACAACTTCAAAAGATGGAGCTGGAAACAACCATTATGAGTAAGGTAAGCAAGACACAGAAAGGTAAGAATTGCATTTTTCTCTCATTTGTGGATTCTAGGTTTAAACCTTTAGATACGTGTGTCTTATTGGGAATACACACAGGAGCCAGAAAACTGGTAAGTAGGGGCATGAGGCGGGAGAGGTACCTTCATGGGAGGGGAGACAAAGCACAATAATATAAAAAAGGAATGGAAAATAACAAACAATTAAACAATTTAGGAATGGTTAAAAGGGGTGGGGGAATGGGTATGGTACACAAGAGATAACTGGGAAGGAAAACTAATACTAAAGATCTCTGAAAAAGACATATAGGAACCTATTACTATAGAGGCTTCCTAAAACACAAGCACACACACACACACACACACACACACACACACACACACACACACAC
>CAJQZJ010000727.1:2768790-2800162 GCA_907164525.1 Lophiomys imhausi | reverse complement strand
CACACACACACACACACACACACACACACACACACACACACACACACACGTATAAAAAGTGCTTAGATTGAATTACCTTATAAGAGAACAACAATGCTTTACTTGATACTTTTTATTTTTATTATTTTAAAGATTTATTTATTTTTATCTTATGGGTATATTTGTCTGCATGTACCATGTGCATGCTTGGTGAGGACAGAAGAAGGCATCAGATTCTGTCGAACTGGAGTTACAGATGGTTTGAGCTGCAGCGTATATGCTGGAACCTAAACCTGGGTACTCTACAACATCAGTAAGTACTTTTAACCTATCAGCCAACTCTCCAGTTCCCTTTTAACTCTTTTTTTCCAGTTTTTCTTTTTTTTTACTTTATTTTTTATTTCTTAAAGTTACATCTCAATCACAATCCCCTCCCTACTCCCCTCTCCAGTTCCATCCTCCCACCCTCTTCCACCTCAACACACCAATCCCCTTCCTTTTTTTTTCTTTTTTTTTTTAAGTTTAAGGTACATCTTTATTCCCCCCAACAGCTCCCCCTTTAAGTCCAACAAATGGTTCTTTCTCTTATAATAATAAATACAATACAAAACAACAGAGGTAATTAGGCCACAGTTATGAGGGTTATATGGCTTAGCATACATTCCCAATGTCCAGTCCATATGTATTTGGCACCTGACTTTAACATTCTACTATCTAACCATCATCATGAGTTTAAAGTTGAATATCTAACTCAACATGCATACTAACTTGCAACACAATTTTAAAAGTATCTTCTTAGATCTATAACACTCTCTTGACTGCTAAACCACTCAAAATTTAATTATGAGGGTCTAGCTATCTGTTCTTCAACCACCTCAGAGACCTGAGAGGGATAAATATATCTGATTTTATAGGAAGTACAGGGCCTGCAACTTCCAAAACTAAGAAATGACATACCAGTGGCTGCCTGGACAGTTCCCATTTTCTCTCCATACATTACAGCATCAATCTTCAGTTGTTTGGCCCTGTTTCTCTGACAGACATTGATTGTAGAGCGAATTATGAAGGACTTGCCTACCCTGTCTTGGAAGAACTAGGCTGTCGACTTACCTGCTTCCAAGTTTTGTCCTTTTTGGACAGCATTCTGTCTACAGTTGGAGCAAGGGGTTTATCCTGCCAAGAGATAGGCTTGCCAATAATTCAAACATTTCCCACTGGAGATTCTTTGATGCTCATCTTCTACTTGGAGGAGAATAGGGGGTGCTGTCAGGAGTTGATATGGCACCATATCAAAAAAATCTAAAGTTAAGAAAACATACCAGTACCATGCTGTTTTTACTACTATTGCTATGTAGTACAGCTTGAAATCTGGGATGGTGATACCACCAGATGTTTATTTTTAGTGTACAGGATTGATTTAGGTATTCTGGGTTTTTTGTTGTTCCATATGAAATTGAGAATAGCTTTTTCCAGGTCTATAAAGAATTGTGTTGGTATTTAGTAGGAACTGCGTTAAATCTATATATTGCTTTTTGGTAGGATGGCCATTTTTATTATGTTGATCCTAACTATCCATGAGCATGGGAGATCTTTCCATTTTCTAAAGGCCTCTTCCATTTGTTTCTTTAAGGGCTTGAAGTTCTTGTTGTACAGGTCCTTTACTTGCTTGGTTAGAGTTACCCCCA
This sequence comes from Lophiomys imhausi, assembly GCA_907164525.1. Lineage (NCBI taxonomy): Eukaryota > Metazoa > Chordata > Mammalia > Rodentia > Muridae > Lophiomys > Lophiomys imhausi. The sequence goes on along the minus strand of CAJQZJ010000727.1, from coordinate 2,798,498 downwards.
GGTATATTATATTGTTTGTGGCTATTTTGAAGGGGGTTGTTTCCCTTATTTCTTTCTCAGCCCATTTGTTTGTTGTATAAAGAAGGGATACTAATTTTTTTAAATTAATTTTGTATCCAGCCACCTTGTTGAAGGTGTTTATCAGCTGTAAGTGTTCTCTGGTGGAATTTTTGGGGTCGCTTATGTATACTATCATATTGTCTGCAAATAGGGATAGTTTGACTTCTTCGTTTCTAATATTTATCCCCTTGATCTCCTTTAGTTGTCTTATTGCTCTAGGAAGAATTTCAAGTACTATATTTAAGAGATATGGTGAAAGTGGACATCCTTGTCTTGTCCCTGAGTTTAGAAGAAATGCTTCAAGTTCTCTCCATTTAATTTGATGTTGGCCACTGGCCTGCAGTATATTGCCTTTATTATTTCTAGGTATGGTCCTTGTATGACCATTCTCTCCAGCACTTTTAGCATGAAGTGGTGTTGGATTTTGTCAAATGCTTTTTATGCATCTAGCAAGTTTTTCATGTGGTTTTATTCTTTCGTCTTTTTTATACGGTGAATTATGTTGATCGACTTTTTTATGTTGAACCATCCCTGCATTCCTGGGATGAAGCCTACTTGATCATGGTGTATGATACTATGGTCACATTAGGTACTAATTCAGTTAGCAAAGTTAATCAGATAGTAAATAGCTAGAAACAAGCAATGATTGCCTAGTTATCTATATTATAAATACATAGATATTCTTCAAAAATCTAAAATTTTTAAAGAATACATTTGAAGATGTTTTATTAATAAAAAGATTTTTCTTTTGACAGTGAGACAGGTGTGCTCCTGGCAGCATCCCTGTTCTATTTCAAAGAAGATGATGGGTATGAAGGAACCATCATATGCAATTTGCTTCTAATGTGCAAGCTAGCCACTGGGCATGAAACTGTCCTTGCTCAACCCCTGAAAGTATGCTGTCCAATATGTGGACAAACTGGACACAGGGATACCAACTGCTGAGTTTGTCCAAGCCAAGGTAAGTAGTCCTTGCTCTTTCCTGCCTCACAATAAAGTCTGTCATATACTGGGCCAGAGGATTGAAGATGATTGCCCAACATTTCAGAAGAATCTTAAGTGACTGTCCAGATAGCCACATGTCTCTATATTTTAGAAATTGCTTGCTTTGTACTTCCTGTCTACTCAGGTAATATTTATCCTTCTCAGGTATCTGATGAAGTTGAAGATTAGATAATTATAGTCTCACATAAAAGCATAAGTTGGGAAAGATCCAAGAAACCATTTTGCGGTCTAAGGAAATGTTTTAAGGATGGTAAATGAAAATAGGAAGGTTGGAGGATGCGAAAGTTTAAGTTTTTAAAAGATGTTTTAAGGTTGGTAAATGAAGGTTACAGGGTCTAAGAAGGTGTTTTATGAAGACTGGAGGAAGTTGTAAACAGTGTTTTTAAGGTTAGTAATTACAATATGTAAAAAGAAGAGGATATAAAGGCTTAGATGTTAATAAGAAAGTGATTTAGGTACAGAATTTTGGACACTGTGACTAAGATAGATACACAGTGGAGAACTTTCTACAAGGTTTCCAAATATAAATATTCTGGACATTGTGAACATAATTCTTAGCTTATAGTTCTTACAATTGTTCTTATTGCATATAGTTATTGATGTTAGAGAAAAAGTCATTTATTGCACTAAAAGGGAGTTGTTGGGGTATGGTGAGTGAAGGTGTCTCTCTACCTTCCTCACTTAAACTAAGGCATTCTCTGATTTGCTTTAATAGAAATCTGATGGTCAATGTCTGGGCACAAAAGGAAGGTGGGACAACAGAACAATGCAGTGATGGCTAAGTCTGCAGGAAGAAAGATACAAACTTCCCTTTGTAGGAAAGAGGGAGGTCAGCAGGGCCTTCCTGACATCTCAGTCACAACTCTGCCTCCAACTTAATATGGTTGTAGTGATTTAAAGAAAATATGTTCCCCATTAACACTCATATTAGAACTATGGTCCCAGTTGGTCGTGCTCTTTAGACAAGTTTAGATCATAGACATACAGCCTTGGTGAGAGACACTGTTACTGGAGGTAAGCTTTGAGAGTTTGAAGGGTCCTGCTATTTTCAGTTTGCTGTCTCTTCACTTTCCTTGTGATTCAGCTTTCTACTCTTGCCACCGTGCCTGCTGTGACACACCCTCTCCTCTCTAACTGTAAACCCAATCAAACTCTTTCTTCTGTAAACTGCTTTAGTCACTGCATTTTAGAACAGCAACAGGAAAGTAACTAATTTAATAGTTTTGTAAGTGGTTTATTATAAAGGAAGTGGAAACTTGATTGACGATTGGAACCTATAACCAATATTAATTGCTGTTTAGCAATGACTCTCCATTCTGGTGTGTGGTTTTGCAGTGTAAAAACCTGGTTTTGCTTTATCCGCCACCTAATAAAAAACTCTTCCATGTATGTAGGTTTGCACCATAAACTCTTTGGTTCACCAAGCTGCACATTGACAAGATTAATTTCTGTGTGTTTTGATTTTTTTCTCTATTTCCGCCCAGATCTCCAGACAATGGGGCATTATTGCCCATATTCAGGTACTATCCTCCTTGTGTATACTTATCCTTTTCTGGAAATATCTTTCGAGCATATTCATAAGTGCACTGCACTAATTTCATTTCACTATAAACCAAATTAATATTTTATTTTCTTGCTATTACTATGATACAGTAGTCAGTATTTAGATGAATAAATCTTCACTGAATAAGGCTGGAGAGGGCTCAGTAGTTCTAAGTTCTTAATGCTCTTCAGAGGACCTTAGTGGAGTTCTCAAAAAAAAAAAAATTGAATGGAACACAACTGAGCATAACTACAGGTCCAGAGGTCTATCACCCTCTATTAGCCTCCACAGGAACTTTCATTTATGCCCATAAACACATAGTTATACACATAAAAGGTTTTTAACTTTAAAAAATCTTTAAAAATGTTCATTGAATAAAAATATAATGTATGACCATATAATATTGTTTTTATTCAGTGTCACTAGTTATTAAATATGAACAACAAATCAAGTTTTCCTAATACAATCATGATGCTTATCATATATAAGGTATCTCAGAAATATAATCTTGATAATTTGGGAGTTCTATTGCCATTATTTGTTATGAAAAACATATTTCAAAAATCTAAAACATTATCATCTATCTGTAAATGAGATTCAGCTTATGTAGTTCTATAAGGATATCTTCTTCTCTTTCTGAGAGAGAGACAGAGAGAGAAAGAGAGAGAGAGAGAGAAAGAGAGAGAGAGTTTGAAGATCAAACCCAGCACTATATGCTTGGTATGCAAACACTGTCCACTTAGGTAAATGCTAATTTTGTGTTTTTGGTTTTGAAAAGATTCTGCTACCTTTTCCCTTTTATTGAAAATTGATATTTTTTATCTCATAGATTATAGTTACTCTCTCTCTCTACTCCTCTCAGTTTCTCCCTACTTCCCCTCATATCCATATCCATTTCTGTATCTCAGTAGAAAAAAAAACAGGCTACTAAAGAATAATAATACAAAAAAAAACAAGAAAGAATGAAAACTAACATCATTATAGGACAAAAAAAAAAAAAAAGAAGGAAAAGTGATCCCCAAATAGCCCAAGAAACAGGTATCTAAGGCATGTAGCAGGCTTAAGCATAAGGAACATGGTTCCGACCAGCCTTCTCTTTTCCCCATTCCCCCTGACTTGTTCAGCTGCTTGGTTACATTCCTAAACATAGTTACCATGTTCTATTTCCTTATTTGTCCACTTTCTCCTCCTGAAGATGACTGTCAAGGTCCAGCTCTCAAAGTATGAGCGTCTAGCAATCAAAATCCCCCTTTTGGCTCATCTAATTAACATGCCCTATCAAAATTAATCACTTCATCCTAAATCAGGGTTTCCTTTTGTCCCTTTATAAACTGTCATTTGCCTATAGGTAACATCTATCTTCTCTATCCAGATATAGTCTATTGTCCCTCCAGAACAAATATCCCTTTTCAGTCTCCCTATTCGTCTCATATCTCAGATGTTTGGCTCTTGTTCTTGGGCCTTTGTCCCTCTGAAGCCAATGAATCCTCTTAGTGAAAAAAAAAAAAAAAAGTTGTTCTTGGGGTATCCTGTGGAAATTTCCTTGCTTTCAGATATAGATGTTGAGATCCACTGGTTTACATACTCAGGAATCCCATAAAAACAATAAAGTAGAATCCATTGTATATATTCAAAAGGCATGTAGAGTAAAAAGAGAGGAAAAAGCAATGAAGTAAAATAAAAATAAGAAGCAAAATATATAAGATAAAAATGTAAAAAAAATTACAAACATTGATATGATATTCTGAGACAAGGAAACTTCCAAAGTTTCTGTTGAGTTTTTTTACTTATTTTTATTTTTTTAAATAATGTTTATTTATTACATCAAGTTACATCTCCATCATAGTGCCCTCTGTTCACACATCCTGGTTCCACCCTCCCACCCTCTCTTACCTCTCCCACCCATCCCACTCTTCCAATGTGGAGTGTCTTTTTATTTATTTATTTATTCTGTTGACCATCTGCTGCTGCTTAAGAGTAGTTTGTTTCCACAGAGACACTCCCTTTCAGGAAACTACATTTGCCTTTGCAAGTGGATAACAATTGGAGACGCCTTCTGGGTTAAGAATCAGGTCATGTATCCACTTCTCTTTTCAGCTCTAGGACTTTTTATGAGGCAGACAAGACACTCTATGATATTCACATCCTTACTCATTAGTGAAATGCAAATAAAAACAACTTTGAAATTTCATATTATAGCCATTAGAATAACTAAGAACAATCAATGTTTGTCAGAAAAACAGGGCCACATGGCAGAAGATTGATGCTGTAATGTATGGAGAGAAATTGGGAACTGTCCAGGCAGCCACTGGTATGTTATTTCTTAGTTTTGAAAGCTGCTGGCCCTGCACTTCTTGTGTAAACAGATATATTTATCCCTCTCAGGTCTCTGATGTGGTTGAAGACTAGATAGCTAGAGTCTCATAGTTAAATTTTGAGTTGTTTAGGAATTAGGAGGATGTTCTGGATCTAAGAAGATGTTTTAAAAATTGTGATGCAAGTTAAGATGGAAGATGAGTTGGATATAGAACTTTAAACTCATGGAGATGGTTGGATAGTAAAATGTTAAAGTCAGTTGCCAAATACGTATGGACTGGACATTGGGGATGTATGCTAAGCCTTTTAATTCTCTTAATTGTGGCCTAATTATTTTTGTTGTTTTGTATTGTATTTGTTGTTAAAAGAGAAAAAGCCATTTGTTAGACTGAAAGGAGAAGCTGTTAGGGGGAAAAACATAAACCTTCAACTTAAAAAAAAAAAAAGAAGTGGTTTGGGGGGTTGAGGGAGAAGATGATGAAACCAGAGAGGGGAGTAGGGAGGGGATTATGATTGAGATGTAACTTGAAGAAATAAAAAATACATAAATAAAATATATGTATATATATTATGAAAGAGAAGAATAGCTAAGAACAATAAAACAAATGTGAATTAATTCTGTCAAGGATGTAGAATAAGGGGAATTCTTGGTTTCTTAAGAAGGTGTATTCTTATATACCCGTGTATGACTTGGATCCTACTACTAACTGGGCTTTGTCTATTATAATAAAACTTAACTTTATTCAGAAATTCTCTTCTCAATATTCTAACAATGCAGCACATGAAGCTTGCTTTGTTTTCAATTTTGTTTCATTTACTAAATTTTAAAACATACAAAAATATTATTTCTCCAAACCTGGATTCAGCAGCTGCAGAAAATCCCATGATTAATTCTTCAATTTAATTCATTAAATATTTGGTTTTAAATTGATGTTATCTTGTTTTCTAAGTAATATTTTATTAATCATATGTAAATGTCTATTGTATTGCTACTGAGCCATTCATATCACACTCACAGAAGCACACACACATTCATATGCATATACATATGTTGAATTAAGTTAAACTATTTGGATATGTCTTCGCAAATTTATATTTCCATTACAGAGAGTAATTAACTTTAATATGTAAGTGAAATCAAAAAGGCAGTAATTTAAAAAACACAATTCTGTTTACAAGACACATTAAATTCAGGCTTAAAGTAAAATGTTCAGTTCCACATAAGGAACAGTATCACACAGGTATAAATTTAACAAATGCTATCATTAAGTTCTGAGAAATTACTTGGAAACCTGGAAAGTCACAGCTGAGCAGTCGTGCGTGACCTGTTGTCATGGTAATGTACGATTTCTAATTCTTGCTAACAGACTCCCTCTAGACTACACTACAGATAGTATACCTGCTACAATCCCAAGTAAAATTAATACCTTCATGTTAAGCAAAGGATGACTAATCAATATAATAGTTGTTTTGAATTAGAACTGATTATTACAGAGCTCAGCAAAATGACAAATTTTCAGTGCATGTTCAATTGTCTGAGGTTAGGCTTATCCTTATCAGTAAGAATGAAAGTTGTCAGCAAGTCATAGAATAAAAGGAAAGCATAGAGTGAAACAAAAGAGTATATCTTCTCTATAATTCTTTTGCTTTCAAATTCAAAAATTTTCTCTAGAGATTAATTTTTTTAAGTAAAGTCTGATATGTTTCATTGCACTTTACACATTTGCCTTAGTCTATTTTGTGTTTCAATAACAAAATAAGGAGAGCTAAGTACTTTATAAAGAAAAAGTGTTGATTCAACCCCTAGTTCTGAATCTCTGATAGCATTCACATCTGGACTGGGACTGTGACAAACACCATCATGCAACCAGAGGTCATAGGAGATATGTCACCTAGTGATACATGAAACTAGGGCTGCACCAAGACACTGAAGTCACTCACTTCAACAACTCCTTTCACACTAATGAAGTGTGTAGCTTAGTTTAAGTGGGAACTTACTCAGTACCCAAGGAGAAAGGTTACTCCTTTTCAACCATTTAATTGTATCTTACAAAGAGTACCTCTTCTATAACAGAAGTGAAGTGCCATATCTTCACATCCAAACTATAACAAATGTGTCATCGTCATTCAGTACACACAGATACTTTGGAATTAAACTTAAAATTTTTGAGGCATAGTTACTCTGTGTAGCACAGGGTGTCCTGGAACATCTAGACCAAGTTGCCTCAAACTCAGAAATCTGCCTGATTCTGACTTTTAAGCGCTGGGTTTAAAGTTATGTGCCATCACTACAGGACTCACTGAAAAGATGCAAAATGAGTATATACCAAGTGTACCTTTTTGGGTCTGGGTTTCCTCACTCTGGATGAACTTTTCCAATTCCATCTATTTGTTTACAAATTTCATGATTTTCTTGTTTTAATAGTTGAGTAGTATTTAATTGTGTAAATGTAAATGAATACAGTACAGGATAGCTACCATGCAACCCACAGATCCAAAGACCACATGATCCTCCTCTGAGAGACCCTACTCAGCAGGGGATTGAAACAAATGATGAAAATATTAGGTGGAGCTCTGAAAGTTTTGAAGAAGAAAAAGAAGAAGAATAGAGTGATCTGGAGGGGACAAGAACTCTATATGAAGTCTAACACTACTAACCAAAATAGGCCCCTGGAGGCTTATAGAGTCTGAAGCACCAAATGAAAAGCTTACATAGACATGACCTAGGCCTTCCACACATATGTAACTGATGGACAACTTGGTCTTATGCAGATCCCTTACTAAGTGGGGCAGGAGGCTGTCTCTGACATGAACTATGCTGCCTTCTCATGGAGCATTTCATCCTGGTTGGGCTGCTGTGTCTGGCTTCAGTGAAAGTGGGTGTTCTTAGCCCTAAAAGGACTTTATAAACCGGGTTGGGATGATGTGAGGAGGGCACCCCACATCTGAGGAGAAGAGAAGGGAGATGGGAAAGAGGATAGGGAGGAGGGAAAAGGTTGTGATAAGGATTGAAAAAATAAATAAATTAATTAATAATAATAATAAAGAAAACAGCAAAAAAGGTGAAAAATGGAGGGTGGAAATAACATCTACCTAGTTCATAACAGAAAACCTCTAAACACTGAGATTTCAAAGTTCCCACTCTATTGTGCTTTCAAAATCATTATATTTATTTTCAGTAACTCCAATAATTAAAGACAGACATTAAACATGAAGAGGGAGACAGGATAGATAAAAATGGGAGAAAACAATAGGGATGCTGGAGGGATGAACAAGAAGGAGTTATGGTGGATTTGATCAAAACAAATGATATGCATGCATAAAAATCTCAAACAATAATAAAAAAACATTGTCAGGTATCACTATCCATGATTTCAAGCTATACTATAGATCAATAGTAATAAAAACATAATGGTACTAGCATAGAAACAGACCAGTTGGTCAATGGAAGCAAATCAAAGACCCAGAAATAAACCCACACACCTACAGTCACTTAATATTTGACAAAGAAACCAAAACCACAAAATAGAAAAAGGAAAGCATCCTCAACAAATGGTACTAGACTAACTGAATGTCAACATATTCAAGAATGCAAATAGACCCATATTTATTACCTTGCACAAAACTTAAGTCCAAGTGGATAAAAGACCTTAACATTAAACCAGACAAACTAAATCTAATAGAAGAGAAATCCTGTACTATATGGCTAAAATCCAATTATAAGTGAATAGATGCCATGTGCATCTTTCTGAGTCTGGGTTAGCTCACTCAGGATGAGTTTTTCTAGTTCCATCCATTTGGCTGCAAATTGCATGATTTTGTTGTTTCTGGAAGCTGAGTAGTATTCCATTGTGTAAACATACCACATTTTTTTAAATCCTTTCTTCAGTTGAGGGACATCTGGATTGTTTCCAGTTTATAGCTATTACAAATAAAGCTGTTATGAACATAGTTGAGGAGATGTCCTTGTGGTTTGGTGAGGAATCATTTGGATGTATACCCAGAAGTGGTATACTGAGTATTGAGGTAGAGCTATTCCAAGTTTTCTAAAATATGGCTTGACTGATTGTCACAGTAGGTGTACCAGCTTGAACTCCAACCAGCAATGGAGGAGTCTTCCCCTTTCTTCACAACCTTGCCAGCATGTGCTGTCATTTGAGTTTTTGATCTTAAACATTCTGTCAGGTATGAGATAGAATCTCAGGGTAGACTTTAGGTGCATTTCTCTGATGATTAAGAATGTTGAGCATTTCTTCAAGAGTCTCTCAGCCTTTAGAGATTCCTCCTTTGCAAATTCTCGGTTTAGTGTTGCTTCCCATTTTTTGATTGGATTATTTGGGTTTTTGTGTTTAATTTCTTGAGTTCTTTATATATTTTGGATATTATCCCTCTGTCAGATGTAGGGTTGGTAAAGATCTTCTCTCAGTCTGTAGGTTGCCATTTTATTGTAATGTCCTTTGACTTACAGAAGTTTTTCATTTTCATCGGGTCCCCTGAGCTCTTGGTGTTCTGTTCAGGAAGTTGTTACCTGTGCCAATGAGTTCGAGGCTTTTCCCCACTTTGTCTTGAAATTTTTGAAAAAGTGTATTTATTTGTTTATTTTATATTACAATTGCAACCCTCCTCTCCATCTAGTCCCACCCTCCTACTCTCTTTCTCCATCATCCTCCACCCTTGACCCAGTGCCAATCCATTCTGGCTCATCAAATTCAAATCACATCAAGACTAAGTACCTCCTCTTCCACTAAGGCAAGATAAGACAACTCTGCTAATAAAATGAGCTCCAGAGGGAGGCAACAACAGCTAAGTCCAATATAGACCCCATTCCAATTGTTAGGGGAAGTTCATAAGACCAAACAACCCATCAGGTTTACACATGTAGTGGGCCTAGGACCAGTCCATGCAAGTACTTTGGTTTTTGATTCAGTCTCTGTGGGCCCCTTTGTGTCTGGGTTAATTGACTAATTGGGTTTGTCCTTAATCTCTCCAGCTTCCTCCAAACTTTCCTTATTTTTTCTTAAGACTTTGTGATTTTTGCCTAATGTTTAGGTGCCAGTCTATGCATCTGTTTCTGTTATCTGTTGGACAAAGCTTCTCAAATGGCAGTTATGTTCAGGTACTGACCAGATCACTTTACGCTGAGACCCCTTTGCACTGAAGTTAAGAATCAACTTTGCACCAGGCAGTGGTGGCTCACGCCTTTAATCCCGGCAATCTGGAGGCAGAGGCAGGCAGATCTCTTGCAAGTTCAAGGCCAGCCTGGTCTACAAAATGAGTCCAGTGCAGCCAGAGCTACACAGAGAAACCCTTTTTCACTACCCCCCCCAAATATTAACTTTGCACCATGAAAATAGGGAAACTATGGTGTCTGTGTATGTGCTGTAGATTTGAACCATCAGAGAAATGCAACTCAAGACGACTCTAAGATTCCATCTCATACCTGTCAGAATAGCTAAGATCAAAAGTTCAAATGACAGCACATGCTGGTGAGGATGTGGAGAAAGGGGAACCCTCCTCCATTGCTGGTGGGAGTAAGGGCTTGTGCAACCACTATGGAGGTCAGTCTGGTGATATCTTAGAAAACTTGGAAAAGCTCTGCCTCAGGACCCAGCCATACCACTTCTGGGTATACATCCAAATGACTCCTCACCGAATCAAAAGGAAGTTTCCTCATCTATGTTCACAGCACTCTTATTTGTAATAGCTAGAAACTGGAAACAACCCAGATGTCTCTCAAACGAAGAATGGATAAAAAACTGTCGTACATCTACACAATGGAATACTACTCAGCTATCAGAAACAATGAAATTATGCAATATGCAGTCAAATGGATGGAACTAGAGAAGCTCATCCTGAGTGAGCTAACCCAGACTCATAAGGATGCACATGACATCTATTCACTTATAGTCAGATTTTAGCCATACAGTACAGGATATGTATACTACAACCAACGCACCAAAGGGAACATGGACAAAGACTTTTTCTTTTTCTCCCTGTCAATGAGACACTTTTCCCTAGTGGTGCTGCCCTGTAGGCCCCCAGTGTATGAGGAGGCTCTTGGCCTTCATACGACTGCTGAACTGGGGTGGGGAATGTTATGTGGGGACACTCTGCTCCATAGGAGTGGGGTGGAAGGGTTTAGGGGTACAGGGTGGGAGGGCAGGACTGGGAGCGGTGGAAAGAGGACACTATGATGGAGATGTAACCTGAAGCAATAAATAAATAAATTAAAAAAATAATAAATTAAAAAGAGAAAAAAAGAAAAGGCTCATGAATTCAATATTCATAACCATATCAGTGACCAAGAAAACACCTATTGTTATTTTGAAGGTATATTATTAATATGAAACAATAAGCTGAAAAAAATGTGAGACATTTTCCATTATAATGGAAAATTTACCATTGCAAAATTGAGTATATAGCAGTGGGAACAAAGAAATGAGATTCAACAGGAAAAAAATTGAGAATCATTGGTAACCCGAGAGTTTTTCATTACTAAATCTTTTCTGTTCAAAACTAATGATGACGGTGTGATAATTTTCATATGTGAAAAACTTTATGACTGTTATATTTTGGATGATAAACATTATAGGTATTTTATATTTGTCTTTAATAAAAGTAAAGATGAATTAATATACATGTGTCCAAGAAGAAAGAATAAAACTAAAATTTGTTGAGTCATACCTCCATGCCATACTTTAGAGGACATTTTATAACATAGTGCTAATTCATAGTTGCAATTTATAAAACACTTAGAAGGAGCATGCCAGTCAATAAATATTTGTGAAAACATGATCATAAATAAAACTGAGAACATTTATCATTAATCCAGTCTACTACTTACAATTACCTAATTATTTTAAAAATTATTTTATTAATATATGTATATATTATTTTAATAAAAGTATTTCATTTATATGTATACACAGAATTTATGTTGAGCATTAGTATCATTTGAAATACTAATCATATAATTATATCATGTTCATCAATATGAATCAAAAATTTGTGTAAATAAAAAGTGAGTAGCAGGTAAGTTTCCACAAAACTATGACTTTTACAAAACCTTTCTAGGAGACAAATACCAAGGAAACCTTACAGATAAAATAAATATAAAAATAGAGTATTGAGTCTCATGTGAGTGTGTAAGGAAAGAGAACACACTGAGGTATGCCTTTGTAGACTGGTTATTTGGCCTGGTTTAACAAATTGAAATATAAATTAAAAGTAAATAAAAATGATGGCAAATGAATTTTCTTTTCATACACTTTGTGTATTTTGACATTTGAAATATAAGGAGACATGGCTTACCTTCTAGAAATTGTGCTCTAACTGAGCATTAACTATTCATTGGAGGGCTGGGGAGATGGCTCATCATGTAAGAGAACTCACTGTTCTTGCAGAGGACAGGGGTTTCATTCTCAGCACTTAAATAGCACAGGCAAGCATCTCAACATTCAGTTCCAGGGGATCCAATGCTATATCCTGGTGGATATACATGAGTGCAGGCAACAGAACAAAACAAAACAACCAAACCCCCCCCCCCGCCCCCCCCAAAAAAAAACCCTCATTCACACATTAAAAAAATGAATACTTAAAAAAGAAACTAATTCACTTTGCAAGAATTATTAATTATGTTGATATGGGTAATGAACTAACCCTGCTATATTTTTCTACCAGAGAGCCAGTGTTTGTCTTTCTCTCTCTCTTTTATAATTAAAAAATATTTTCTTTTTATCTATTTCTATTGGAGAAAATTGTTAGGTTTTGTTGTTGTTGTTGTTGTTGTTTATCATTTTATTTACTTTTAACCTTCTGAATGTATTTGAGGTGCAGGGATCATGAAGTGACAGGATAATTAGGAAAATAATGAGAGACTCATATATAAGACAAACAGGGAAGTAAATCAACTGTGTTTTATCTCCTGCTTAGCTTCTAGAGTTTTCTAATTCCTGCACTGTTCAGTCAATATCACATTTACTCCAAGGATTCCTTGTGGTTTGTAATAACCTACCAATAGGAGAGAGAATTAGAGAATTAATGAGAATACACTAGTAAATTTAGTGATTCATGGAAAATAATAATGGAATCTCAGTTCTTATTCCAAGTAATGCATAGTCTAGCACAGCACACATGCAAGCATGTATATTGATGATTAATCTTAGTGGAGTTTATTCCTTAGTAAAGTTGAGGATACTAGCTGTTCAGTATCTGATCTAGAATTCTGACAACACAAATGTGTATACAACACCAGGGATGAGTAAGAACTCTGACGAAGGCTTCCCCATCTCAACCAAGGAAATTCATTAGAGAAACCTTTTAACTTTTCCCAAGCTTGACATGTCTATATTATGAATTTCAACTCTTTTTTGCATAGCAACTGAGCATTATCATCTGAGAGTAGGTAATATTTCATGCCTTGATTCTAAACAGGACAGATGATCATTATATACAAGAATGCAAGAATTGTAGGGTTGGTCAGTAAATTCTTGAGTACTTGTGCTTTCATAGTGCATGGTTTGATTTATTTCTCTTTGAGAAGTATAGTCAAGAACTAGTTACATGCTTCTAGCAAAACATCATTTTCCATCAGGTGATGTTTGTGGAAGCAGACGACAGCAATACTAAGGTTATCAAAGATTTCCATTCCCTATTGGGCTCACTCTCCTTTCTCCCACCTTGGCTCTTCTAAGTCTATGGAAGTCATCTGTCTTTTTCCCAGAGCTTTCAGCGAGTCTATACAACACTTAATGAGATAGAACCAAAGCAACAACACATCCTGTAGTCAATAGTTTGAAAATGGTGAGCTTTATGTGCAGTTGCATTAAGGCTTCTAATAACTATTGGGGGCCTTATGAAAGTAATGTCATGTCACTCACCTAACATTTGAGATCATTGGTACAAAACTAGACTATAAGTTTTGGATATGTTTGCTTTAAGCTAATCCTAGATCTCAAAATGACAGAAGCAGAGATAATGCTTATTGTGCTAAGTAGCATATGAAGGTCGTTTATTGTATATAAACATATAACTGATAAATAAAACTATTTAATCTGAATGAAATATGGATCTTTGTTACAAAGTATTATTTTCCAATTAAAAGTCTATAGTTTAAATAAGATATGTTGGATAGGCTTAAGTTTCTTAAGATAGACTGTTAATGATTTTTATAATAAGGAAATGTTGCCCATTAATCATCTAGTAATTGAAATATTAACATTTAACCCAATTTAATGTTTATGTACAAAAAGTATATGTAAGCAACATACAGAATATGTTTGAATGCACTATGCATACATGATATACTAAGTACAGTTTAAATATAGTTTATTCATTACAAATTTAACATGTCCAGTTCTACTTTTTTTGGTCTTATGATCATGACAGGCAAGGAAAATTTTATTCTAAAAGAATCATAATATTATATAAATTTTATATTCATATTCCCATGCCTAATTTCCTGTGCTGATGTTATCTTTAAAAAGTTATTAAATAATAATTATTCCTTCTCTGTTTCTCACTTCATTTTTGTGAATTCCAGTGTGAGATAGGATACAATTAGAACCAAGTCGAAGTTGTTATCTCATTTAATAAAAATGCTAGATTCTTTCAGATAATGAAAAAGACTTAAAGGAATACTAAAATGCATAATTAAGGACTTATAGTTAATATAATTTAATTGATATTAAGTAGATATTTTACAAGAGAAAATAACAAACATGATCCAAAATTATGTTTCATAGTAGAACATTTAAAGAAAAAAAAACAAGAAAGAACATCAACAAATCTATCTTTTTTATTACATGAAATATTATATTCATTTTTTAAAATATTTATTTATTACTTCAGGTTACATCTCCATCACAGTGTCCTATTTCCACCTCTTCCAGTCCTGCCCTCCCACCCTCTACACCCTATCTTTTAAAAATGTCATGGAAAAGTTGTTTTAAAAATCTTGCTAGACAAAGCAGACATAACAGGTGGACAACATGCTTGTCCCCAGGTGGATTTGGAAGTCTTTGAAAGGAACACAAGTTTTATAGTCAAGACCCTTGAAGCATTGTGGGTGTTGGTTTTCTTCACTAGGATCATTTTCCATCTGGTGATGTTTGTCTACAGCTGTTCTTTTCTGAGAAGTTTTTATTCTCATTTGTTCTGGTATGTCTAAATTTTCTTTCCTTCATGGATCATTTTCTCCCATGCTTCTATTTGTCTTCAGTCTTTTTTCTTTCTTTCTTTCTTTTTTTTTTTTTTTTGGTTTTTCGAGATAAGGTTTCCCTGTGTAACAGCTCTGGCTGTCCTGGACTCACTTTGTAGACCAGGCTGGCCTCGAACTCACAGAGATCCGCCTGCCTCTGCCTCCCAAGTGCTGGGATTAAAGGCGTGCGCCACCACCGCCTGGCCAGTCTTTTTTCTTGTTTGTATTTTCGCAGTGCTCTGAGACACTGTAGTGTAAACATCTCCAGGTAATCATTTTCAAATGGTAAATTAATAGTATGAAAATTTAAGCTCTGTTTCCATCATGGGTGCAATTTGGGTCAGATTGTCCAGTCACATGGGGCAGCTCTGTAATTATGCATACAATTTGTGAAAAAAACAACTATACTATTCCAAAGTATTGAGATTACTGGTTAAATCAGTTCAGAAAGACATCCCAAACATTTTCACATACTTTAAACACATACAAATAGTGTAATAATGTGGTCCTGTTCAATAAAATAAAAGGCCATCTAAGTTGAACAGATAGATGGGAAAATGAATAGGTTTAGGTAAAAATACCACAGCATCATTAAGCATATATGGGTCAATGAATATCACTAGGTATATAGGATCATGCACAGAAAATAAAAAGAAAGTAATCTTTAAAAAGGTTAAAACCCCACAATTATGAAATTCATAAAATATAGTAACTTAAGGTTTAAATGATTATATTAGTAAAATGTCAGATAAACTCATTTAATATAAGGTATTATAATTTGTTTAAAGTTATTAAAGTTATATATACACAGAATTTAAACATCTCACCATATAAAATTATCTATGAAAAAGGCAGAACCATAACCTGTTGCTTTTCTGTCCATCAGTTCTAATCCCCATGTTTCTGAGTAGTATTAGGAGCTATTTGACTTTTTAAAAATTCTAACATCAATTAACACCAAGCACGTAGAAGTAAAATTGCCATTCATACTGCCAAATTCATCTGAAAATATTTTCCATGATTTTATACTTACAATGTAATGGTAATTAAATTTCAAATAGTATAAATCAGTAATGTCTACATAATTTATAGCTATTATAATTAACAATTACATTTCACTTATAGCCTAAAAACATCAAAAACCCTCCTTTTTCTTTGCTTATATCTATTTTATATTTGAATTAGTTCTCTCTAAAAAGCTTGCACAATCCAGATGAGTCTTTAAAATTGCTAAACACCTACCAATATATTGAAAAGCTTTAGTTTTGCTAAATCTGAATTTCTTCCTTTTTTGTTTGTTTGTTTGTTTTAAACATTTTACTTACTGGAATCAGTTAGTTTCTGATCTTTCTAACCCAAAGCATTGGAAATGTCATGAGAATTTTCAATAGTTTTGAGAATTTCTACACAGAGGTAGCTATACAGGAACTCTTTGTCCAGTGAGTAATATTTAGATCTTTGATTTTAGGTCTTACATATTTATTTGTCTGGAAGACATAAACAGAGTATAGAAAAATGCTAATTAAGTTATTTAACGAGTATTTAGGTTATATTTAATTGGTTTGGTGGTGTTAATCATTAACCACCATTATAAATGGATACATAGACACCAGATGGATTTTAACAAGACTTGGCCTGAATTGTACAATCCTAGTCCATCTAAGCTAGCTCATAATTCTGTTTCCCAAATATGACCCCATAGATACATACCTCCCTTTGGAGTGTTATTCTCCACACTATGTCGACGGTCCAGTTCATGTGGTATGATCTTCTTTAATCTATCCAATGGCATGTGTTCCTCCTTCTTCCTGCTCCTGGCTTCTTCTTGGAGCTTCTTCTTCCCAACATGCCCTCTGTCTCAGAAGCCCGCGCACCTTAGTCCTACCTATCTCTGTCTTTGCCCAACATCAGGCAGGCGTCGGCATTTATTTAACCAATCAGAGACAATGTAACAGCCAGCCAGCAGGACCAATTAATTAACATTTAGAATGTTTAACACCACTCCATCAGATTAGATTTTCAAATAAGTACACATAAATTTTCTAGTTGTATAAATGTTATTTTATACAAATACACCTCTTTATATCTCTTATTTTATATATGCACCTGGTTTGTAGTTGCCTTAATATGGTCCACTGAATGGTGCCCCCTTAAAGAGATTTGCATTTTTTGTCTAATTGATCCTTGTAGTAACCCTTTATCTTATATCTACTTCTGTTTCATAAGTGATCTTCCTTTCTATCTCTATTTTCTCTCTCTAACATGGATATTCCTCTTATATACTTTATTATTAACTTCTCAAGTACATATATTTAAAAATTCAGTGTTTAGGTTTATCAAAGAAATCTTGTGTTTGTTGGGTCTTACTTTTTTTTGTTTTGTTTTGTTTTTCGAGACAGGGTTTCTCTGTATCCTTGGCTGTCCTGGACTCACTTTGTAGACCAGGCTGGCCTCGAACTCACAAAGATCCGCCTGCCTCTGCCTCCCAAGTGCTGGGATTAAAGGCGTGCGCCACTACCGCCCGGGTCTTTCTAACATATGATGATCACTTAATGGTTTCCATTGGAACGCCAGTCTAATATGTCTGTTACTTGAAGTATTTGAAAGAATTCTTGTTTCTTTCAGTAAATAGTCATCCCAAATCTTTTAATGGAAGTTCTCAATGCGCTTTCACCCAAATTATTCATATTTTTGTACTGTATTTATTGTTATAAGAGAAAGAACCTTTTATTGGACTAAAAGGGGGAGCTGTTGGGGGAGGGAGATACATCTTAAAAAAAAACAGATAGGAGGGTAAGGGGAAAGAGGGTAGCAGGGTGAGAATGAGAGGGGGAGGAGGGAAGAAACTATGATTAAGATGTAACTGGAATAAATAAATAAATGTAAAAATAAAGACAGAAAGAAAATGAAGGGGGAAAAAGAAGTTTGAACAGTGATGAAATAGGTCTTATTTTCCAAATAAATTTCTAGTTTTTCAATTTTGTTTCATTTCACAATTTTGCCTCATCTCAAGTAATTCCAAGAAGTTTATTAGGAAAAAATATTCATAACTTCAATAGAGTTGAAATACTGTGTTTTCAGTGACAAAGAGCTAGTTCATCCTTGAAAACATGCAAGTAGTATTATAGAGACTGATCATTTTATATTTAGGTGTGTGTGTGTGTCTGTACATATACATATATGAATACAATAATAATTGATGAAAGAAAAATTCCTTGAAGTTGAATGATAGTAGAGAAGGGTATATTGGTGGGTTTGGAGAGAGGAAAAGAAAGGGATAAACATAATTATATTACAATCACAAAAAACAGCGCAGAAATATATTGATGGGGTAATTTCTATCACCACTGAGCTTCAATTTTCCTTCCTTATATATTGTTTTCTTTCCCAAAGTTATTAATCTCTTACAGTTTTCTGTCAAATTGACTTAATTTTATTCTAGGACTCAATTTTAACCATATTAATTTGACAAAAGTATGAAACTCCTATCCACCTGCACTTAAATCAACTAAACAAAGTGCATGTGCTTGAAAATTCATAAATATTTGAGGGAAAAATGAAGAATAAAGGAATTCTGGAAAGAATTTTTAACTCAATCCAAGGTTATAATTAGGGAAAATAACCCCAGAATGTAATGAGTCATGCACTATTGTGTGAGTTAAAATATTAAAATTATCAAATTATGAAAAATTATCTAGAAGTAATGAAACACATAACAAGAAGAGGTTTAAGATTTTGGTCTTGGAAACAATCAGAGTTGAAAAAACCAAAATAAGAAAATAACTCTAGAATGATGATTCTACAGTAAAATCATTCCAGAATGCCCAAAATTTCAAAGATGTGCATTATTTCCACTTAAAAATTGGAAATAAAATATCTTCTAGTGTCATGAAATAGTGATAAAAATTTCATACTGGCTTAGATAAAATATGAGCCTTGTGGATATAAAACTGAGTCAAGTATAACAAACAAAATGCCATGTATTTAATGGCGTGCCCTGGGATCAGTGTTAGGGCTGATCTTATTTAACAACTTAATGTTCTGGAAGATGGAGAAACACTATGGCAATAAAATTTGCATCTGGAATCGAATTGGAAGTTTTGCCAACAGCAATTAAGAAAGCAAAAATTATTTCAAAAGAAGAGGAGAGGTTACAGTTATAAGGAAGAGAAAATAAACCCTTGGTTTAATTTGTTAGAGCTAGAATACTAAACACAATTTGAAAACAAAAGAATACTCTTCACTGGAAAATGTTGGGTGCAGAGTAACAGGAAGATATTTTTAAACAAATCATTATAAACTATTAAATAGAATTCGAGAACGTCTTGAGGGTCTACTTTAAACTATATTAAAATGAGATAGGCTCAGTGGTTCAAACCTGTTGTACTAGGACTTGGATTACTAAACCAGGGGAATTGGTTCAAGAGGCATTCATATGTTCTATAGTGGGTATCAGGATAGACTCGACTTCTTTAATACCTTGTCTTGAGGACCGACAGAAGGCATAACAATTTTTTTTTCAAGTGCTTGGTTCCCACATATATCTCTATATTAAAAAGGTATGTCATTTCTTAGTTTTAGAAGCTTCTGGCCCTGCACTTCCTGTATAACCAGATATATTTATCCCTCTCAGTTCTCTGAGGTGGTTGAAGACTAGATAGCTAGAATCTCATAGTTAAATTTTGAGTTGTTTAGGAATTAAGAGAGTGTTCTGGATCTAAGAAAATGTTTTTAAAATTGTGATGCAAGTTAGGATAAAAGCTGAGTTGGATATAGAATTTTAAAATCATGGAGATGGTTAGATAGTAGAATGTTAAAATCAGGTGCCAAATCCATATGGACTGGACTGGGAATGTATGCTAAGCTTTATAACTCTCATAATTGAAGCCTAATTATTTCTGTTGTTTTGTATTGTATTTATTGTTATAGGAGAAAGAACCATTTGTTGGACTGAAAGGGGATTTGTTGGGGGGAAAAGATTTACCTTAAATTTAAAAAATAAAAGGAAGGGGATGGGTGGGTTGAGGGGGAAGCGGGTGGGAGGGTTGGATTGGAGGTGGGCAGTAAGGAGTGGATTGCGATTGAGATGCAACTTGAAGAAATAAAAAATAAATTAAAAATAAATAAAAATTAAAAGAAAATATCAACAAAATTTGAATTTGATAGTAGAAATAATAGTAGTAGTTAAGAATAAGTGTATGTTTGTGATTGCGAAGCAGAAAATCAAGGACACTGCATAATGACTTTAATACAACAATTAGAATATATCTTTCAGTTAAATGTTACTTGCAAAAATAGTTTCTGTCCATATCAGTGGTAATATTACTTTAGTAGGGATAGCCCAGATTTATATCTTCCTTGATAGTTAAAATTTTAGCACCTAAATTTGCATCAGTTTAGTAATATCAAGGACAGGCACAATATTTCAAACTGAAGAACCTACTCTTGTTTATGGAAGTTAATGAACAATATAAAGGATTACCTCACATGAGTTGGAGATTTAATACATACATACATACATACATGCATACACACACACACACACACACACACACATGTTTTACATTATCTCGAAGATTAAAAGATGCATGTGCCCTGGGGTAGAACCAGATATTGTTATCTTGATAAATGGTTCCATTGTTAAAGGGACTTATAATATTTATGCTTATGTCATCAAATATGGGATGCTCTGAACTGTGGTCAATGAAGCTTCTCACAGTGGGCAGCAATCAATGGAGAATGTAAATCTAGGCAAAGTACTAAGAATACTCACTGTGTGCTCAAGCCTAAAGAGGACTGATGGGGTGATGTTATACATTCTAAATGTTAACCTGTTTCCAGAGCCCTGCTTGCTGTAGATCAAGTAAAGCTGTGTTACCTTTCTTTTTAACCATTGTTTCTTATTGTTTAAATAAATGCTGAGGCCTGACACTGAACAAAGACAGAGGTAGGCGGGACTGAGGTGCTCAGGCTTCTGAAGCAGAGATGTTGCTGGGTAGAAGAAGTCTCCAGAAGAGGAGAAGAAACCAGGGGAATAAGGAGAAACACCCACCATGGTTTTGAGAAAAGAAGCTCATTCTATGTGGCCTGGAACATTGGCATAGCTAACATGGAGAATAACAGCCCAGGGGATGGATGTATATATTGGAGTTTTATTTGGGGAATAGAATTAAAAGCTAGCATAGATGGGCTAAGATTGTTCAATCCAGGCCAAGGCTTGTCAAAATCCATCAGGAGCCTATGTGTGCTTATTTATAATGGTGGGTTAAGGATTAACACCACCAACCTATTAATGATAATCTAAACACTGGTTAATAATATAATTAATTCTTTCTATAGAGGACACCTAAATCAATGTATTCTACAACTCACTAAGGCTCAGGAAGCAGAGGAGAAGAAGAGGCGAAAGTAGTAAAATGCTACCTACTGGACATTACTCAGTTAACAGAATCAGAACCTCACAGCAGCTTCAGGAACACACACAAAACCAAACTGGACAAATTCTGATGATCTGCAGGCCGCACGTATTGCTGAGGAGCTATTGTTAGTACAAAGTTTCTCATGAAGCAAGGATCAATCTCTTTTGTGAATGCAGCCACTGATAAGATACCCATGCTTCAATGATTGAAACATGCACATATGTGCAACACTAACAAGTCTTAAAGATTATATATATATAACCAAATTTGGAGCAGGGCTTACTGGAAAGTAATAGAAGGAGTTGAAGACATAAAGTGAAAATGTTATTTTATATACATATAAAATTCTAAGGAATAAAGAGAAATTTCACTTTAAATAAAAAGGGACCTGTAACAAAAAAAAAGCAAACATGTATATCATATTGTAGGTACAGAATAAATGTTGGCTCATTAAGTTCAGAATGTATTCCTGTCACAGTGTCAATAAACCTCAAAAGCTGCAGTTAATATAAAATGACGTACATAAGGTATGTATAACTTAACCTCTACATGGCAGTTGCAGCAAACATGTTGTACATTTCAACTCTGTGAGCAAAAGTCTATTGTGTTCTACACAGTGACAGTGAGGCAGCACATAGTGATGTAAATCATGAAAAGGAAAGTAAAATAATTTTCTTGGTGGGAAACATTAATTGCTACATTTCTATGTATAATTCTGCATTCCAGGGGCAGGGAACATGGCTCAGAGTGTAACATACTTGCCACCTAAGCACTGGGAGCTGAGATTTGGGATTCTCAGCACTTACAAATCAACCAGGTGTGGAGGAGCTTGTATGGCACCAAATCTTTATGGATATGGAGAAAGGTAGAACTCTGGTTATCACTGGCCAACTATCCTAACGCAGTGAACATCAAGCTCAGTAAGAGAGAGTGTATCAAAAGTTGGGTGTAAAGCAAACAAAGAAGATACCAGATTATTGATTCAGGTATTCACAAGCATGTGCATACACATACAAACAAGCACTCAAATACCTAACACACACACACACACACACACACACACACACACACACACACACACACTCAAGAATATTGCCTTCAAGTAGAACTAACATAAAGATTACACATCTATTTATTCAATGAATAATCATAGAGTAGATATTCTAAGTTAAACCTATTCTGAGATATATAAATTTAATTGAAGACCAATAACAAGGTTAAATGGTAGGTAATGTACCACTTTTATTTTCTGGGGAGGAAGCAGCTAATTCAAAAGCAGATCACTCTACTTTCTCTCTCCATATGTGTATATATATTATGTGTGTGTGTGTGTGTGTGTGTGTGTGTGTAATTAATAATTAAAATAATCAAATGATGAAAATTAATCTAATATATATGTATAATCTAATATACATATATTTTAGAGTAATTTTTAATAAAATCTTTTAAGTTATTTAGGATAATTGCCTGGTGAATATACAAACTCTTTTATAATATATTGTAATAACACAATGTAATGTAATATATTCAAATATAGTATATTATATATCATGACATATGTTACATGAAGAAATATATATATAAATGTAGGAAGGGACTAGGGATAAGGAAAATTAGATCTTTACAGCTTCTTCAGAAAGGTTTTTAAACAGAGTACTAGCATCTGTAGAATAAAATTTCATCCAGATCTAGATCCAAGTCCAGTGTTCTGAAGTGGATGGTGGGAGGAAGGAGGAAAGGAGAAAGGATCTTAATCTGCATGACTGTCTCTATCAACACAGGTGAATTTTAGAAATTTATTATATTTATCAACATATGCTGAAATTTAGACTTTTTTTTCTGAGTACAAGGAAATGCCATTGAGGGAATGAGATTGATTGCCATAATAGAAGGCCTAAGCTTCATTGTGGTGCATATTTATAAGAGAAAGAGTAAACATTTGAAAATAATGGCCATTTGTGAGTCAGTTGCCGTTATACAGGGGTTGGACAATGATGAAAATTTGTTTGTGAGACCAAACCCTAAAAACGTCTCAAGACTATGGCAAAGCATAAAAGTGATGAAGAACCAAAACTCAATCAGAATTTTAACATGAACAAAATTGGAAGAGTTTTTGTTTATTAAATTTAGCAAGACAGCCAGTGTGTACTTATAGGATGGTGGAAAAAAAGGACTTAATTTTTCATATTATCTTTTAAAATATTTAGGATAATTTCCCAAGGAATATGTAAATGTAGGCCATTTGTCCAGGATAGAAATGCTCCTCAAGTTTTAAATCTGGAGACATCATCATAGCAAAGACAGGAGATATTTGAGTCCCTATAGACTCAGTGCATATAGATTAACGAATGAGGAAGACCAGTAAAAAGAGATTCAAGTCCAGTAGAAAGATTATTTCTCTGAGACTGCCCATTTCATTCAAAATTGTGACAAAAATGTATGCAAGTTAGATAATATGGTTACATAGAAAGGAAGAATATGTGTGTGTGTGTGTGTGTGTGTGTGTGTGTGTGTGTGTGTGTATGAACGTGTGTATGTGTGTGCATGTGTGTGTGTGTGCAAACATGGTTCATGAACACGTATGTGCAAATGCCCATGTCCATGTGCATGGAATTGGTACCAGAGTAAGACTTTTGGAGTGTTTTAGATTGCTCTCTTGTTGCTTTGAGACAGTCTCTTACTGAACTAGAAATCACCATTTCAGCTAATGAAAACTCTGTGATTCTGCCTGTCTCTGCACTCTAACATGAGACTATAAATTTAGTGTCCAAAATAACTATATAAGTTTCTGTAGCCTTACCCCTATTGATGCAATTTCATATAAGCCAGACCTTAAAGGAGTATGTGAAGAATGGCAGAGGGTTCTAAGTACTATGAACATAGTTTT
Organism: Lophiomys imhausi; assembly: GCA_907164525.1. Taxonomy (NCBI): domain Eukaryota; kingdom Metazoa; phylum Chordata; class Mammalia; order Rodentia; family Muridae; genus Lophiomys; species Lophiomys imhausi. The sequence continues at coordinate 2,774,070 of CAJQZJ010000727.1, read as the reverse complement.
AAATTTTCCATGCTTTGAATATTAAACAACATTAAGGTGATGGTGATGGCTGATAATAAAATATACCATTATTTTAATAAAGAATATGTTGTCACAGAACTATGCCACTCTGCCTCAGTTCTGAAAGCCCACCACAGTTTCCTTTAGGCCACTGTTCCGGCAGGTCAAACCCCTCTAGGCAAAAGTTGAGCCACAAGGTTTTAGTCCTTGGCCTTTTGCTGTCTTGCTGAGGATTTCTGTGTTTACCAGCTTCTTTCTTCCTCAGGGAGAGCAGGCCATCAGTTCACAAGCACTTTCTCTGTCAGGACTGCTAGCATCAGAGCTTTCTAGCATGGGGCCTCTAGGATAGGGCTCCATCCACTGTCCTTAAATAGGAGGAACTCTGTTTCAGCTTAATTTGGGCTCCGCCCACTTAGCAGCTGAAAACAATGCCATGCCAAATACTTTGTTTCTAGTCCATTAAGTCTTTCCTGTTTTTCCTGGCTTCAACATTGTTTTTTAGTCCATTAAGTCTTTCCTCTTTTTCCACAAGCTGATAAGCTAATTGGTCACAGCCAAGTTGAACTTCATGCCCAGAATTAAGAGACTGTATCAGAAACCCCTAGATATTTACTAACTCCCTACCAAAGTATCACTTTCTTATTGCTGAAAAGTAAGTGGTTTCTCATATGATGGGCAGAAGACTAACCAATATTCCACCTACTGGATACTTGATCCAGATGGTTAGAAGGTAATCTGTTCCTAAATAAGAAAAAGGGCAGCTCTAAATTACAAAGGATAGAATCTCAAAAATCCTAAGTCCCCTTAATATTATTGTATTACTTTCTGTTCAAAAATTATTTTCTTGTACTTATTTGGGATATGTTTGAGGGACAGGATAAACAGTTGAAAAGATGTATAGTTAAACATGTGAGAGCTTTTTATATTACAGAAATTTGTTTTTAATTGAAGTCTTAGAGGAAATTGTTAGAAAACTGGGTGGTTTTGAAGAAGGAAATAAAGTAAAACTAGGAATAAGGATACCTAACTATTGGGAATGAACTTATCTAGAGTCTACCAATGAGACTCGATTGGACAAAATTTTTGTACACCAGACTTTATATGTGAAAGATCTAAGAACTAAGAAGTTAGATTACAAGAAGATCCAATTACAAGGGTAATGAAATCACAAATATTAATGTTTTTAATAGAGAAAAATAATAATGGAACAAGTGATTAAATTTAAATTTGAAAATAATTAGAGGGAGTAATCTGGAACTTCTTTTGTTGGTAGACAAGGTGATGAGAAGAGGTCAGATCCTGGCACATGGAAATGACAAAGAGCAGCAACGAGGTCACCTAGAAAAGAAGCAAAGGTACATAGAAGAGCTGTGGCTAGAGGAAACTGTAGAATAAAAGATCTACACAGAAAAGAAGAAACAATGTTTCTAAGAGAAGGAGGATGAACAAACTCCTCCCACAGGGTTAACAAGGCATTGAAATATTTGCAGGCTATAGTACCCTGTATGTCCAAAATTTCAAAAATTTTTAGAGAATTGAATAAAGTTAGTGATGTAGAGATGACTGAAAAATACAAGTTTTAAAAAATGCCCTGATTTTCTGAGGTATCTTGGGAAAACTGTAATTAAGAGAAAACAATATATAATGAGTTGGGATTTTTCAATGTCTAAATTGTATAGTGTATGATTTCTGAAATGAAAATTCTATTTAATCCTAATAGTAAACTGTTGACAGACCAAAGGGATGATTTCATCCATCTAGTTTAGTGAACTAATGTCTTTACAAGAGCAACAGCCAAGAAGATAGGTGACTCAAAGACAGTCATATCACTAAAAGAAACAAAGAAAGATATATAAAAAACAAATAATAGAAAGAAAGGAAGGAAGGAAGGAAGGAAGAAAGAAAGAAAGAAAGAAAGAAAGAAAGAAAGAAAGAAAAAAAGAAAGAAAGAAAGGAAGGAAGGAAGAAAGAAAGAAAGAAAAAAGAAAGAGAGAAAGAATGAAAGAAAGAAAAAAGAAAGGAAGGAAGAAACTCCTTCTTGATGGGCAATGACTCACAAAAGATGAGGTCCTGGAATTCTCTATTTAACTTGTAAACATGTATGCCTTAGATTCTTCTCTCCCCTGCAATTGTAATTCTATAACTTTTAAGAACTTGTGGAAATGTCTTCATGTTCTTTTAACTTTTGTAGCCTCTCAATCTTTGTAAATATTCTTAATTTTACCAGTTTTATGAACCTGGTTGCTCTGTATTGGATGGGAAGTTTCAATTAAATGTAGCTACAAAACATTCTGCCCTTTCTCTGTATCTTTTACTCTTTCTACCCATCTCTGTTGATTTTTGTTGAGCCTTTCAGAGGATGACATATATGTTTGATTTTCATGTTCTCTTGTGACTAAGCTTGAGGCTATAATGTGATAGTGAGAATCACATGTTTTCAGCACCATGACAAATAATGAGTCTCTGCAGAAAAGCAAACCACCCATGACCAAAAATATGGAATAAAATAAATAGATTTGGATGGAATAAATATATCAATAAGTAAAATATTTGTTTCTAATCAGTTTAATCCTAAAATCCACTAAGAAAAACCAGATTCATTTGACAAAATACTAACAAATTCAGTAAGCCATGTGTATAAAAACAAATAAATGGAATTCAATTTGATAGGGACATTGTATCCATTTAACAAAACAACAGCAGCAATTTCACCAATGGACCCTAGGACCTCCCCAGCAAAGATTTTTGCTCTTGTTACTGTACTATTCTTAAATTTCTCCCTATGGACCTGTGCTTAAATACAATCATAAAGAAATTAGCTATGGCTGAATCATTTGTTCCACTATTTCCCAATGGGAATATGTTATCCTGTACATTGGTGGTATACATACAGTGTCTCTAACCAACATAGACTATTATAATAATTCTCTAAAAGATCCTCCAAAATGTATCTTCTGCATAAAAATGTCACCTCTTGGAAAAGGATCTATGTGCTTAGACCAATCCTTAAATCTTTAGTACATGCAAGTAGAGAAGGTGTTAATAATGTCTTATCTAATCCTGGCATACAAACATCAATGGTAATGGGCTATATTCAATAAGAGGCCTCAGGGACTTCCTTAGTCAATAATTCTTATAGCATTCACTCCTGGAATTATTATTTATACATTTTATATCTATTATTTATCTGTCTGTCTGTCTATCATCTATCTATTTATCTATAATACGTTGCTCTTAAATGATTTCAAATATGTATATTATCTTTGATGGCTCATCATTTTTGGTGTTATGGAAGCATTGAATAAATAGCTAAGGCAATAATAAGATAAAATGTTAGAGGAGGTCCCTTACAAAATGAAATGATTCACTCAGTTCTAATGTTTAATTGAAAAGACAATATAGAGAAGGATGATGCGTCTCAATGGGTGAGGGTACATAAAACTCATCCTGATGACATGAAATTTATCCCTACAAGTTTTTCTCTATCTCAAACACCCCCCAAAAAACTAAATAGATACATACAAAGTATTCATAAATTATTTTTACTTTTAGAGATTATAAAATATCAATTCACCCTTTTGTTTCCTCCCTCTAAACCACTTTATGTACTTCCTGCTCTCTTGCAAATGTATTGCTTTTGCTTATTTGTTATTTATATACTTATTTAATTATTTACTTGTTATACTCACACATGTACATGCATAAGCACAAATACACATTCCTAAATACATAAATATATCCTGTTAAGTTTGTTCAGTATTACATGTATGCATATTTTTAAGGCTATTTGTATTGAATAATCATTCCATGCATCCTTTCCTGGGGAAGACAGTTCAGATTTCATCATTCCTTTCTTGTCTGTAGTTCTTGGCTAGGGTTGAAGCCTCCTGAGCATTTCTACAACCATGTTGACATGTCAGCATGAAATGGGAGCACTACCCCATCCTGCCCTCTATAATCCAGTCACTTATCATGAATCATTTGGCATTAGGATCCTGGAAAGCTGATATTTTTTATTATTATTTTATGTTTATTTATTACTTCAGATTACATCTTCATCACAGAGCCTATTTTCACCCCTCCCAGTCCCACCCTCCCATCCTCTACCCCCTATCACTTACATCCCACTCCTTCGGAGTGGAATGTCCCTACATATCAGTCCCCTGCCCCAGTTCATCAGTCATATGAAAGCTAAGAGCCTCTTCATATACTGGGGGCCTACAAGGCAGCACCACTAGGACAAAGTGTCTTATTGACAGGTAACAAAGTATATATTCCTGTTCTCTTTGGTGCATGTGGTTGTAGTATAGTTATCCTGTACTCTATGGCTAAAATCTGATTATAAGTGAATAGATGCCATGTGCATCCTTCTGAGTCTGGGTTAGCGCACTCAGGATGAGGTTCTCTAGTTCCTTCCATTCATTTGGCTGCAAATTGCATGATTTCATTGTTTCTGATGGTTGAGTAGTATTCCATTGTGTAGATGTACCACAATTTTTTTATCCATTCCTCAGTTGAGGGACATCTGGGTTATTTCCAGTTTCTAGCTATTACAAATAAAGCTGCTATGAACACAGATGAGGAAAAGTCCTTGTGGTTTGGTGAGGAATCATTTGGATGTATACCCAGAAGTGGTATGGCTGGGTCTTTAGTTAGAGCTATTCCAAGTTTTCTAAGATATCACCAGACTGATTTCCATAGTGGTTATATAAGCTTGCACTCCCACCAGCAATGGAGGAGTGTTCCCCTTTCTCCATAACCTTGCAAGAATGTGATGTCATTTGATATTTTAAAGAAGCCCTCTGTACATTTCCCAACTGCCGCTCTTTTTCATTGGACAGGCTTATGCTGCTTAGTCAGACAAGGTGTAGGGGAGGGACAGACAGTATTCAATTCCATCCTGCAATGTATGTTGTTCATAACAACCTCTTGGTTATGACAAGATTGACACCAATATGTCTGAGTTTGTCATAGGCATTTGCCTGTTCACCTGTATCATCTAGCTGCTGAAACAGATCCAGTTTGGAAGACTAATCTCTATGTCCAGTCTACTTCCATTTACTGGAGAAATGTGAGTGGTTTATTTTGAAGACATAGCTGTCTACCTATATGATAAGTATAATTTTTTCATCTGTTCTATTTCATTATTCATATCTAGTGTGAGTTGTTGCTTAGTGTTTAAGCATGCTTAAGCCCTATTAGCCTAACATTGGGGTGTGTGTTCATAATTTTCTCAATAAATCACCCTTAATCCAAAACTTGTCATCTTTACCTTTGAGT
>CAJQZJ010000727.1:2619128-2768780 GCA_907164525.1 Lophiomys imhausi | reverse complement strand
TAACCTCTTTCTTAGCTGTCCTTTGAACACAATTCTATACTATTTCATGCAGAATCAAAAACTGTCTTTATTAAGCCCAGTTTTCTCTCTAATGGTTGTCAAACTTTTCATTTTTATGGGGTCCCAGCCAAGTATAACCATGTGCCCCAAAAAGCACATATGCCGTCTTTCAAGGAAAGAAAGGTTTTTCTGCTTCCACATTACTCAGACAAATTCAACTCAACCCCATGTCAGAAATTAAGCTGTGAGAGAATATGCCATTGCTTGCTTAAAAGTCTTCCCAGGAGAAGTTCCTCAAGATATCCTCTAATTACAATACTTTCCCATTCTGGCACAACTTTGGGGTTTGAATTCCATATTTTATAATGGATTTTCCCTTTCTTTATATGTTAGGTCATATGTGCAATGACACTATCACTTCTATCTCATTTTCTTCTTCATCACTGTTTGATTCTTCCTATGATGTCCAAGATTTTTTATCCCAGGAAATACTCCTGTAAAATGCAACTGTTAAAAAAAAAAAAAAAAAAGGAAAGCCAACACCCCAGTGTCATACTCCCTTTTCTCAATGTTCCTGATAAATTAAAGTTTAATGGATTTTACAGCACACACATTTATATGTTACGTTATAATTTCTCCATTAAGCAGGTAAATTTTTATATATACTTTATGGGCAATTGGGTATGTCCTTCTTGCATATATTTTTGCCTACAACAAATGCTATGCAACATCTACCAAACTCTTATTTTGATTTCATCACGTACAAATTACTTTCTGAAATTGTACCACAATCTATTGTTTACTAACCATTAAAGGAAAATATGTGCACTCATGAAGCAGATGACATATTTTGAAGCATGCTACCTCATGCCTATAAAGAAACATGGTCACTAGTTTCCCTTTGAAGCAAAACTGGACTCAGGGAGAGTTTGGACTTGATTAGATGCTTTATCAATCATTACTAAAAAGCAAATAACACTACATGAAGGAGATACATGATTTTATACCACTTGGGGAAAGTTAACCATATTGGATTATCCTCTCTTGACATTCCATCCTCAAACAGATCAACCTAGTTAAAGGTAACACAATATGTAATTCATCATCCAGTCTTATGTGGTTCTATAAATCCCTGTTCATTGCTAATTTTGCTTTGTGCCTTTTCCTACAGAAACAAAAACACATGTTTACTCACCTCAGATAGGTTATTGAGCACAGACAAAAGACAAAGGCAAAACAAAACACCTACAACAACAACAAAAACAGCAAAAAAAAAACCCAATAAACATTAAAAAAAAACTTTTTAATGATTCCTTGTGAACTTGGCAGCATCCACCCCATCCCATTCATCCCCCTTACTTTGATATCTGCTCTCCACCCTTGCAAACCCCCACCCACACACACACAAAAGAAAAAGCAAAGCAAAACAAAACAACAGCAACAAAAATCATCTGGTGTGAGGACTCTGGGTTCTGATATACTATTATACTGGATCCTCACCAGAATTCCTCGAAGATATTCAATGTTTCACTGTGTCATGGATATCCTGAAGCTCTGGATCTTCATTCCTCTTTACATGCTCCAGCATGTTGGGAAGGTCCAATTCAGGGCTGTGGATATGGGCTTGGTGGAAGCTGAGCTGGTCAGGTATCCTCTGCCCAGCCCCACCACCATGATCAGGTAAGTCTACTGCTTGTGATAAATGAGGAGCAGGGACAGCTCTCCCAGTCTCAAAAACTCCCAAGCCCTTGCCCACCTTATCTCCAGTTCCACCTTTCTTCATTGTGTACAAACTATTCTGGCTTTTATTTCTCTCCCATCTCTCTACCACATATTGCTCATCTTAGTGGTGGCCTCTGTGGGTGTGCCACACAGTGGGCAGGCAATCCTCTGGGTGTCTTCTGCCTACTTGCACCACCTAGTTGGTAGGTGGGACTCTAAAAATAATCATTTTAAAATTCTATTCAAGTCTAATTTTGTGACCATTGAATTTATTTGGGTTACTTGTGGAAATATGGATGAGGACTTAGTCACAGGAGATAGTTGACTCAAATTTGGATGGATCACTTGAAATCTAATTTCATCAAGAGTGATTTCTCACATACTTAGGCCATGGAATCTTCGCATCAATATGCAACTTCACTGGAGATATACACATCTCGCTATCCATTGTTTATTATATCTATAACCTTGGGGGATGACCTTTCAAACTTTGCAAATTTTATGAGTTTCTTGAGCCTTGTACATTTCATTATCTTCATGAGTCTTTTGAGTTGCCTTGTTCCTCACTAGATGGAACTATTTGGACAAAATTTGTGACATGTGTGGTTAGAAGAGAAAAGAACATTTAGATTTTGTGACTATACAAGATAAATTAGAAGTCAATATTGTGAAAGAAATTGGAGCACACAAAATAGACTACTGTGTCTTCTATTGATCAATATCTGAGTTTATGAGAAAGAAAAGGGGGAGTTTGGGCATTCATTGTAACACTAACAAAGACATAGTCAGCTGATTCTACAGAAAAAAAAAACAAAAACAAAAACAGAATCTGAGCTCTCCTGTATTCTCTCTGAAGTCATGCTCCTTCACACCCGCATTGATTGATCTGAATATAGGGAGGCTATTTGCAAAGAATGCAGACTAGGGAACCCTGAAGTCCCCCACAAGCTAAAAAATTAAAATAAAAAAATGAAGATGTCTTTTGACAAGGACCATCTGCTTGTAGAACTTCCAACAGCTGGGAGGATAATCCTTGGGCCAGAAGACAATCTGAGTGATAGAGCACAGCATCTCCTATGATAGATTTCAGTGGGTAATGCCCCACAGCTTCTGTGTATGATTTCTTAAAGTAAGCTTTAGATGTTTTACTATATATATATATATAATTTATTATTTTTTATATAAAAACAGAAACATTATTTACCTTCTCACTGTATTCTTATGACTTCTATGACTGTATAATGACCTATTTTCACTGATAAATATGTTATTAAACAACAGATTATCAATTTATTGGAGAAAACACTAATTAAAATATATCAATACCATAATAGATTAATTGTATCACTACCAAAACTTGTATATTATCTCAAATATTAATGTTGCGTTTAATTTTAATATAAAATTGATCTCTCAGATTTCAGATTTGCATGGTTATATTTATTTTCATTTTTATTTAAATTGTTTTTTATTTACACTTTGAAGTCTCTGTTAACTGGCAGTAATTATTATATTCAGTTCTACACAACACAGCTTTAAGTGTCTCTTTAAGGATAATAACTACATTAATAATTTAAGGTTCTAATTTTGAAACAAAGCCCATATTTTATTTACCTACCAGAATTAACTAATTAAATAAAATGCATATATTGAGCATGTAATCATATTGAGGATAACAGATTTTAGATTGGAATGTATTTGTCTATATTTGAGTTTATAATGTATATTTTCTGATGAACTATATAACCTAAACAGATAAACAGAATTGCTTTTCTAAGGTTATAAGAAACATATTTATTAATTTTCTCTCTTGTTTACAAAGAAAATGACATTTAAATTTAAAACACTTTATGAATTATTGAAACTATTTCAGAAAAAGATTGCATCAAGTTTCATTAGTTTCAATTATGTATGTAAGATGCTAACTTTGAGGAGGGAACTTGTGAATATAATGCAAACTGAAATTTTCATTTGCAGTGAAGTGCTCATCTATCCAAGAGAATTAACTTTTCAGCTAAACACGTACCCTTTAATCAATGGTGTCTTCTGAGCATCTGTCCATGTTGGCTCATCATGCATAAGAGCTTTGTCCCTGCCTAAAGTTGATATTGTATGTTTGTAAATGAGGGATCTTATTGTGCTCTTCCAGCTGCCTTCTTTCTTGGACTTAGTGTCCACATTCCATTCTTCATTCCACTCTTGTACTAAAGGTTGATTTTTTTTTTCTTTTGCTTGTCTTAAAGCCTGTGGATGAGCGTAGACATTAATGTTTTCACTGCTTTCTTTCACTTTACCTAAAAGGCTGTTTCTTTCTCAGTGCCACAATTCTCTTGCCTTTTTACTCAGGAATCGCTCATGCTTTATGCATATACTTAGTATCAAACAATATTTGAACACTGAGCATGTTACTATTATATAATAAACTGCCCTTATTTTCAAAGTGGTTACAGGTCATATGGGAAGATAAAACATAAATAAAAGGGTAGAAATTACCAAAATGTTCTTTAGACTTGAAAAGCCATTTAACTAAACAGTAATAATCAATATTACTCTAGGCCTATGCAATAGAAAATATAACCTATCATAATTCATTTATCTTAATAAAACTACTTCTATCCCTCCTTTTGAAAATGATATAGATTTAGTGGAAATGGTTTGTGAATAAATGAAATATTTTGACCACACTTTCTTTCTCTGCAATTTTTGATCATGTAATATACTTGCATATATAACCAAGTTTTGCTGACTATGCTCTTTCTGGAAGCCGCTTGCTGTGGTGATATGATCATGGTGGAAAGCGTTGCCTTTCTCTAGGTCATCACTACATCCCTGTGCTTCTCAAAACATCCAGCACTAAGGAGATAGCTAAAGATTATCTGCATAGTGCATAAAGAATTTTAAGAGTAAATGAACATAATATACCCTCATATTACAACTATGGCATATGACACAACACACATGCACATGTGTACATGTGCACATACATGCATCCTTTACATAACCAAGCTATTCATGGATTGTTTTTTATTTTATTTTGGAGAATGATATTTTAATGAGAGAATGCTAAAATAAATTCAGTTAACATAAAAATCACAGGAATGTTTACTCATATTTAAAATTTCAATAATTTAATTTTAAAACTAAGTAAGAATTTCATTTCTGCTGGGCATGGTGGTGCACACTTTTAATCCCAGCACTCGGGAGGCAGAGGCAGGCTGGTCTACAGAGTGAGTTCAGGAGAGCTAGGGCTGTTACACAGAGAAACCCTGTCTCAAAAAACAAAAAAAAAATATTTCTTAAATAAATGTAGAACTTCATGAATATGTAGTATATACTAACAGAAAAAATTGAAGATATATATCAAAATGTAACCTAAGAATGCCATCTTATGATGAGATTGTTCTCATTTTTTGTAGCTGTGTGTGCATGCATGTTATGCATGTTCCTCTGTGTATGTGGATGTATGTATTTTTATGTATATGTTCCTGTGTTCATGTGCATATGTATATACTACCATCCTAATAGCTAAATCTATACTGCAAGCCCCACCCTTAAGGAATCATTGCTGACATGGGGCAGAGATATGTAAGAGCCAGTATTTCATAGATCTCATTGGGGAACTGTGTTTCCTATGAGTGTAAGAGCTGACACACATAAACTCTCTCAATATGGCTTCCTAAATGTGGATGAATCAGGGAGTACAAAAACAAACTTGCTAACATTTCCCATAAGATTTAAATCCTACAAAAACCTCTACAGGTAACTAAGGAATGCTGAGAAGGGCAATAATAGGCTTCAGAAGGCACACCAATTACTTATCAAGTAACAATCATCCCTGAAAATATACATAAAAGAAATTTTATACAGACTGAGCCCTTTGTATTTATATATATAGAAATATATATATCACATACATATGTACATGTACATGCACATACACATGCACATATTCATATACATATATCAACCTGGGAAAAAACAGTCTGTGAAGTTGTAAAAGAAAAAGGTGAGATAGATAATTATATTGTAATCTCCAAAAATAAAAGATTATAATTCAAAAAACATTTTCTAGCCCTTTCTGTAACCTTATACATGCATATGCACTAAAGAGGAACAGAAGTTTGAGTACAGCATGGGTTCCTGGGACCTTAGCTCAGAAAAATAAATTTCAATGAGATATATACATCATATACATATAATATGCACATACATGCAGTCATATGCATACAAATACACACACATATATATACATACATTTACAACATATAAATGTGTCAAAACACATAGTATATATACAATTTTATATATATGTATATATATATAATATATCTATCAATTATTGTCTTTTAGTTTAATAGGGATCAAAATGACCAGAGCTTGGCACTGACAAATGCATTTTAGGGCCGTTATGTTCTAAAATTATAGATGGGAAATAAGATAAAGACCTCAAGGAGACACTGGCAGAATAGTATGACATGTAAGCGTTAATCTAGGCTTTGCCTTTTGGTGAGAATTATTAGGAATGTATATTTTATAAAATCGTTTTAATGATCTTTATTCTTGAAGTAAAAAGTTAATATGGATAGATCTTTAATAAGAGAACAACAGTGTCCATAATATTGCTAAACTCTCTTTTCTCACAAAACATGTTCATGTATTTGATTATTTTATTCTACCCAACCACATTACTTCTAATAAAAAAATGCTTCTTTTTGGAGACTTGTTTTACCTTTGGTTTTTGTGTTTTTTTTTTGAGTAGTAGACAAACTATTGGTTTAGCACAAAATGTTGAACAATGGGGGGAGCTAGTTATTCAAAATACACAAGCTTTATGTATTATTCATGAACTAAGTTGTAATGTATGGAATCCAAATACAAAGAGCATCTAGCTCTCAATAAATTGTCAGGGGAAAAGGACTAGTGAATGAACATTCAAAGTAGACTGTGAAGAACTATGTATGTCCAAACCTCTAACAGGTCAAAGAACACTGTGAAATTGAGTCTATTTCTGGTTTCTAATATCTTGCTTTGTAAACATTCTAAAATTTATAGGCATCCTAGTTAATTCCCCAGTAAGGCTGCATTATCAATGAGTGATTTAGTTCAACTTTAATTATGTTGATCTCTTCAGAATGGATTTCAAATTCTTACCATATTTTTTGTAATGCTATGCCATTAGTAGTAAGTGTAGAAGCATTTACTAGCATTTGCAAGCATTAGAGCAATTGGAAGCTTTCTTTATCCTATAATGTTATTTAAGTTTTTGCTTAATTACTTTTTATATATATGCATATATATATATATAATCAATAAATTCAGGATGGTATCATGTCTTAGTGGGCAATGTGCCCACTTTAGAAGTATGAGTGAGGACTCTATTTCAGATCCATGGGAGGACCCATGTAGATGCCAGGATTCAGTGCACTTGTATGAAACACTGACCCTTAAGAGGCACCATAAATACAAGAATTTCTAGGACATGGGCAGACATCCTACAAGCCCTAAGAGAAAATAGGTGCCCAGCCAGCCAGCCTACTATATCCAGAAGAACTCTCTATCAACATAGATGGAGAAAACAAGATATTCTATGACAAAATCAAATTTAAACAGTATCTACCCACAAATCCAGCCCTACAGAAGATCCTAGAAGGAAAATTCCAACCAGTGAAGATAACTACACCTAAGAAAACAAAGGAAGCAAAAAACTCCACTGCAGCTAAACCAAAAGAAACAACCATCACCTAAAAACAAAAAACAGGAAATAACAACCTTTGGTCATTAATAACCATCAACATCAATGTATTTTACACCCATGTAAAAAGACCCAGGCTCAGAGAATGGATCCATAAAGAAGACCCAACATTTTTCTGCATACAAGAAACGCATCTCACTAACAAAGATTGATGCTACCTCAGAGTAGAGGGCTGGGAAAAAGTTTTTCAAGCAAATAGACCCAGGAAGCAATCAGGAGTAGCATCCTAATATCAAATTAAATAGACTTTCAACTGAAGTTAATCAAAAAGTTAGGGAAGGGCACTACATACTTGTTAATGGAAAAATTCATCAAGTTGACATCTCAATACTGAATATCTATGCCCCAAATACAAGGGCACCCACATTTAAAAAAAAATCCTTCTAAAGCTTAAAATTCACATTGATCCCCACACATTAGTAGTAGGAAACTTCAACATTCCACACACAACAATGGATAGGTCATTGATATAGAAACCAAATAGAGAAATAATGAGCCTAAGAGTCATGAACCAAATGGACCTAACAGATATCTATACAATGTTTCACCCAAACACAAATGGGTACACCTTTTTTCAGCATCACATAGAACCTCCTCCAAAATTGACCGTATAGTAAGACACAAAGCAAGCCACACTGATACAAGAATATTGAAATAATCCCTTGCATCTTATCAGACCACCATGGAATAAAGCTGGACTGCAACAACAACAGAAATAACAGAAAGCCTACACATTCATGGAAACTGAACAACTCTCTATTGAACGACCACCAGGTCAGAGAAGAAATAAAAAGAAACCAAAGACTTCTTAAAATCCAACGAAAATGAAGGCACAACATACCCATACCTATGGAGGACAATGAAAGCAGTGCTACGAGGAAAGTTCATAGCACTAAGTGCCTTCAAAAAGAAAATTGTGAGAGCTCATATTAGCAAATTAACAGTAGAACTGGAAGAACTGAAAAAAAAAAAGGCAAAAACTACCAAGAGGAGCAGAAGGCAGGAAATTATCAAACTTAGGGCTGAAATCAACAACTTAGAAACAAAAAGAACAATGAATGAAAGGAAGAGTTGGATCTTTGAGAAAATCAACAAAATAGAGAAACCTCTAGCCAAATTAATTACAAGGCAGAGAGAAAAAAAACCAAAATCAACAAAATCAGAAATGAAACTGGAGAAATAACAGCAGACATTGAGAAAATCCAGAGACTCTTTAGGTCTTACTTTAAAAACCTATACTCCACCAAATTTGATAACCTAAGTGAAATGGACTATTTTCTTGATAGATTCCACCTACCAAAGTTAAATCAAGATCAGGTTAATAGATTAAACAGCCATGTAACCCCTAAGGAAATAGAAAGATTCATTAAAAATCTCCCATCTAAAAAAAGCCCAGGGCCACATGTTTTCAGCACAGAATTCTACCAGACCTTCAAAAAAGAGCTCATACCAATACTCTTCAAAATCTTCCACAAAATAGAAACAGAAGGAACACTGCCAAACTCATTCTATGAAGCCACCCACAGTCACCCTGATTCCTAAACCACACAAAAACCCAACAAAGAAAGAGAACTTCAGACCAATTTCCCTCATGAACATAGACACAAAAATACTTAATAAAATACTGGCAAACTGAATCCAAGAACACATCAAAAGTATTGTACACCATGATCAAGTAGGCTTCATCCCAGTAATGTAGGAATGGTTCAACATACAAAAATCCATCAATGTAATTCATCACATAAACAAGCTAAAAGAAAAAAAAACTCATGATCATCTCGTTAGATGCTCAAAAAGATTTTGGCAAAATCCCATACCCCTTCATGCTAAAAGTCCTGGAGGGATTGGGCATACAAGGACCATACGTAGAAATAATAAAGGTGATATAAAACAAGCCAGTAACCAGCAACAAATTAAATTGAAAGAAACTTAAAGCATTTCCTCTAAACTCAGAGACAAGGCAAGGACGCCCACTATCACCATATCTATTCATCATAGTACTTGAAGTTCTTACTAGAGAAATAAGACGACTAAAGGAGATCAAGGGGTGACAAATTGGAAACGAAGAATTCAAATTATCCCTATTTGTAGATGATATCATAGTATACATAAGCAACCCCAAAAATAACAAATAACAAAAGCAACCCCAAAGCTGATAAACACCTTCAGCAAGGTGGCTGAATACAAAATTAATTCAAAAAATGAGAAGCTCTTTTTATATAAAAAATTAAATGGGCTCAAAAAGAAATTAGGGAAACAACACCTTTCACAATAGCCACAAACAATATAAAATACCTGGAATATAAGTTACCCAGGAGTAACTCTAACCAAGGAAGTGAAAGACCTGTATGACAAGAACTTCAAGTCCTTGAAGAAAGAAATTGAAGAGGACATCAGAAGATAGAAAGATCTCCCATGCTCATGGATAGGTATGATCAACATAATAAAAATCGCCATCCTGTCAAAGCAATATACAGATTCAGTACAATTCCTATCAAAATACCAACACAATTCTTTATAGACCTGGAAAAAGCAATTCTCAACTTCATATGGAATAACAAAAAACCCAGAATAGCTAAATCAATCCTGTACAAAAAAATAAAATCTAGAGGCATCAGCATACCAGATTTCAAGCTGTACTACAGAGCAATAGTACTAAAAACAACATGGAAGTCATAAAAGTTTAGAGAATTGTAATGTTATTATTAGATAGTTCGACTGTGTTGCATGGATTCAGTAACACACAAACAAAAATGATGTATGTATTCATTCTTCTTAAAATAGGACTTCTTTGGTATACAAATCCATAGCTTTATTAAAGCAAATGTTATGTAATTCCAAATACCATAGTCTCTAATATGTATTGTGTCTCATATTTTTTAGTTAAATCATGCAGAATGAGTATGTAAAAATTGGTTGTATGAAAATGATATAAAACCCATTTGGCTATTTTAAGTAGCTGAGAAGTTGTAAAGAAAATGTGACGAGAAGAACCAGAAGACTATTCTTAGAAATCCTCTTAAAATCCCAGAGAACCAAGAAAACAGTGAATAAAAGGAAAAGTAGAGAGATGATCCCAAGGTTAAACATACGAATGAAAATACAAATAGGTAGAAACAGAAAGGAGTATTAGGGAGGATAGGAAAGTTATTATTGACTATTTCTAATTTTGGCATAGAGTTGCCTTTAATTATGTTACAAGAAATGAGAATCTGTATAGCTAGAATGATTTTCTTGAATTAAAGGGATTGCAATGATATTATTATTAATACTATTGTCTTTGAGAGTTTCAAACAATAAGCTATGATCTTGTTTACTTGCTCCCCCAAATCTTTCTAGATCTACTGCTCCTTTCCCTACATATCTAAGTTTTTGTTTTTATTTTTATTTCCAAAATTATTCAAGACCAATTTGTGTTTTCCAAGTATTTGAGAGTATATAGTCTTATACTGGAAACTGGTTGAGTTACCAATGGATACACTCTCAGAAAAGTCTCTCCCTTTCCCAACAGCTAACACTTACTAATAGCTACACAGATTGACATGGAATTTTGTATACAATTTATTTCTCCGTGCCAGGACTTGCTATCACAACTATTGTGAGTACACATATTCATCTGCCCTGTTGTGCCCAAAGGACATTATTTCATTGTACTAAGACACAACTCTGGTTCTTATACCATTTCTACCTCTTTATCCACAATATTCTCTGAACCTTGGAAGAATGAGTTCTACTGTCTTCTATTTAGAGATGAGCAATCTGCAGTCTGTTTATCCCTGCACCTTACTTCATTTGTGGGTCTCTGACTCAAGAATTGTCTACTAGAAACATATACTTATTAAATACAGGTTTAGAGAAGTATTAGTCTATTATTGTGACAATTGTCCTATCTTGACATGCCTTATAGTAGCTCACACAATTCAGAATTGAGTGTGTCTGAGGATCATTTTTCTCCTACAGGAGGATCCATAGCACCTTTCAGCAATTATAAATCTACCTAGTAGGGATTACTCTTCCAGACCAGTGTTACCTTATCTTCTTCATGTTATCTGAGTTAAGTATGTAGTGTTTTCAGCTCTGAAGGGTAAACAAGAGTAACGGAAATAATATGCAATATTTTTGTCTATGTAACCATAGTGATCAACAATTTTAAGTGTAAACTAGATGATAATAAATTATCTTTTTTTTTAGTTTTAATTCCATAAGTCCATGGTCCAGACCATAAATTTTAACTAGAATCTTTTTACTTTTATTGTACTTTTGAATTTATTTTTCCTATGTACTTACATTTTTAAATTATACATTTTACCTTACCATTTATTCTAGAAAGCAATCAAGAAAGTGTTTTGAGATGTTTCTTTTTCCTTTTTCTTTCTTTTTTTTTGGGGGGGGGAGAGGCATGTTTCTCAGAATTAGGAATTATTCAGAGAATCAAAGCTTCCAAAGACCTTCTGGAATTCTTTAAGATGTTTCTACATAGCAATTATGTTATACTGGGTTCAAAATGTTAGGAGAGTACAGACAGAAGAAGTTCAGACAGGGAAGTGTGCTGAGACAATGCATCTACAGCACAGGTCTCATACAATAAATACAAATTCTAGTGTTTATGAATTGCACATCAAGCTCTGTTTCTACTGATGCCCAAAGGTTGAGTCACTCCCTGATTTTAAGATCATTCATCTTTAAAAAGAATTGTGTAATAGAAATAGTAATGTGTAGTTTATTTTGACAAAAATACTATGTAGTGTTATATGTTATCATATTGATCATACTTATTTATTTATAATGCAGGTTTAAAGTATTTACACTTTTCATTTTTTATGAAAGTAGCTGAGTGATTCCCAAGTATATCTTAAACAGCAGAGCATGACAAGTTAATAGATAAGATTTGTTGTAGTAAGACACTGAAAATTTATAATAGATTTAATAAAATAATGAAAAACATAAGAGCAAAGTATATTTGTATACAATGACTCAAAGAGGGAATACTAGAAAAAAATGGAGAAGGCAGAATGTTTTACACAAACTGTTTTATTCAAATTTAAGTAAACTAAGGAATATATTATTTCATGTCCTTACCATTTTCTAAAAAATGTTTTAAAAATAAATGAAAAATTAAAGACTTCAAAAACCCATTGTTTTGAGACATAAATGTTTAATTTCTTTAAATGCAACTAATTGAGGAAGCTAAACACATTAAAATAAACAAACACAGGTGCTTTTCTTTTTTTTTAACAAGAAAATTGCTTAAAATTTCTTTGTATATCTGTCAAATGTATTCCTTATAATAGTGTCCTTCTGCAGCTCCAAGTGATGTCCTGGGTAGAGGTAATGTCTGCAGATGTTCTAGTTGTCAGAGCTACTTTCAAAAGATGCCTTCAGGGTGTCATTCATAGTCATTAACTTGTGTTGTGATATCTTCTACATGCTGACCTAACAACCTGCTTGATATACAGAGAGCTCTGGTCTGTCTTCAGAGCTTGTTGTTTGGGAATGCCCTTGTCTCATGTCATTTTGCATCTTATAGCCTTGCCATATTGGTGCACTATTTTTGTTCTGGACACATAGTATTTTTTGTTTTTCTCTATGAATTTGGATGATAATTGCTTAAAGAATAAAGACATATCAATCCTCCTTCCCTACAGTGGCAAATAGACAAGTGCAGGACATACATTCTAAAGAGGAGTTACATCATGTTAGGCCAAGCACATATGTATGAGGTTCTTAAGCTGTATATCTAATTTTTATAAGTTTATATTTTAAAATATTGCCAAAAGCTGATTGAAGGTAAAAATAAGTTGCTGCTCTCATTTTCAATGTGTTAAAGTAAAATATTCTTAAATCTTCATATATAATGAATTTAGCATTTAGGTTGTTTTGTGAAATATGTGTTTAGGTGGAAATGTAAGTTTAAAAATGATTATATATTTTGATAAGGCCATATAACTGTCTGTTGTAGATTTGAAGGATTTTTAAATTGTTAATTGTGTTTTCATAATCAGGTCAAACAAGAAAGAAGTATACTTTTTAGGCAAAAGGCATATGCTTGTTGCTGTTAGGTCACATACTTCTTGTACAACATGGACATTATATATTTCCTAGCTATCTTATTCATGATGAAATATTTCTCAATTGTTGATTTACACTGTGCTTATGTAAGTCCCCATTCTTATTTTATTTTCCTGAATCACAATACTTTTTCATACCCAAAGACAGGTGATAAGATGATGTTATGAATTTAAACATTAATTAAGCCTGCTTGCTGTATACTAAGTGAAGCTATTGTACCTTTCTTGTTAACCATTGTCTGAATGGTTAAACAAATGCTGAGGCCTGAGATTGGGCAATGTCAGAGATAGGAGGGACTAATTGTGTGGGCTTCTGAAGCCGAGGTTGAAGGGTAGAACAAGAAGAAGCCTCTTTTAGAAGGAAAAGAAGCCAGGAGCAGAAAAGAGGTCACACACCAAAGGTTAGAGAGAAGAACATCATTTCAGGTGGCCTGGAACATTGGCATAGCTTGGGAAATATCAGCCCATGGGATGTGTGTATATTTTTGGGGAGTGTATTCAGGAATAGTATTATGAGCTAGGTTAGATTTGCCAAGATTGTTCAATACAGGTTAAAGCTTGTTAAAATCCATGAGGTGTCTGTGTGCCTATTTATAATGACAGGTTAAAGATTAACACAGCTGGCCTAATATAATTTATATACTAAGTAATAACTTAAGTAATTACTTCTACAAATGACACCCAATCTCAGAAATTAGAATCCACATTTACAGCTTGAGAAGGCCTGGGTAAAAGGTGGTTTCCTAGCCAAAGAGGAGGGAACTGAACCCAAATGCATTTCAAAGGTGCAACTCCCTTAACAGAAGCTACTGGTTTGCAGGAAATAGCTAAGGTTATGTATTAAAAAACTGGCAGCCTTCTAGGCAGAACTTAGGAGATGAATTAACCATCTAGATTAAAAATACAGGAATTCATAATGTCGCAATATGCTTAGATTCCAATTGAGTTTGTTTCCCTTGGCATGCAAATGATATATACACTGACAATTGTGGTTCTGTGTAACATTTTTGAGAAAGATCAGACTAGGATAAGCTTGGCAAAAGAAAGAATTTACAGATGGAATGCTAAGTTAACAACAGTGACAATGGGGGAAGAAGGGGTCCCTTCCTGACATATAAGACAAAATTGATGGCAGCTGGAGCTCATGGCTCTCAGGCTAGTAGGTGCTTGTATGGATTAACTGGGAGAGGCCCACAATTTAAAGGCAGCCACAACTAGATTCCAAGGAATAATGAGCAGAGTTTCAATTGCAGCATGGGATGGCAGAGATAGACCAAGACTTTTGAAATGTTCTTGTTTCTTTGCTTGATTTTTGTTCAGAAGTCTTTGATTTTTCCCTATATCAGGAGGTAGAAAGGATATTTTGTGATTTGACATTGCTAATAAATGAGAGATTTTTGAAGATTTTGGATAGATGTGGAATTGTCACTGAAGTTCAGAGTTGCTCGCTGGGTTATAGATGTACTATTATTTGAAATTTAGTGAAATATTTGAGCAGGGCAAGAATGGCACATACCCTTAATCCCATCACACTAGGTCAGAAATAGGCAGATCTCTGAAATCTAGACCAGCCTACTCTAAACAATGAAGTCAGGGCTTGACCACTGCTGATAAGATATGCCAAGCAGAGTCTAGAATTCAAAATGACACACTTTTTTTCCCCTTGAAGTTATTATGGAAGTTTTTTCTTAGTAATAAATGATAATGCCCTTAATGATCTAATGGATAAGTACACATAATCTTAAATATATGTAAAGAGAAAGTGGTCACAAGCCCATGCTGGTGAGGTTGTGGAGAAAGGGAAACACTCCTCCATTGCATGTGGTAGTGCAAACTTGTACAACCACAATGAAAATAAGTCTGGTGATATCTTAGAAAACTTGGAATACCTCTACCTCAAGACTGAGCCATACCACTTCTGGACATATATCCAAAAGATTCCTCACCAATCCACAAGGCTACCTCCTCATCTATGTTCATTGCAGATTTATTTGTAATAGCTAGAAACTGGAAACAACCCAGATGTCCCTCATCTGAAGAATGGATAAAAACAAAACAAAAACAAAAAAAATGTGGTACATTGGCACATGGATTACTACTCAGTTATCAGAAACAAGGAAATCATGCAATTTGCAGACAAATATACAGAACCGAAAAAGCTCATCCTGAGTGAGATAACCCAGACTCAAAAAGATGCACATGGCATCAATTCACTTATAATTGGACTTTAGTCATGTAGTACAGGATAATTATCTTACAACCAACACACCAAAAGGAACAGGAACATAGATCTTGTTACCTGTTAGTGGGACAATTAGTCCTAATAGAGTTGCCAAATAGGCCCTCATTGCAAGAGGAAGCTCTTAATATTCATGTGACTTTTGAACTGAAGGGGCTGATATGTAGGGGCAACCCACTTCAGAGGAGTAGGATCAATGGGAGAGGGAGGAGAGGGTGGGATGGTGAGACTGGGAGAGGTGGAAAGAGTGGACTGTGATGGAGATGTAACTTGCAGTAATAAATAAAAAACAAAACAAAAGAAAAAACACTTTAAAAAGATAAGATAACATATAGTGTATAATGCTATTCTAAACCAATCTTCTTAGGAATGAGGCTCCCTTGGGAGAATTGAAACTCAGACTAATACACAATAGTTCAATTAATATTATTGTTTAGTAAAGGTAATTCAATGAATTAAATTCATACCTTGATCTCAAAACTTGGAAGACACAGAAAAAATTAGGTTCATTGTGAGCCCACAACCAATCTAATCTACAGAGTTCTACAGAGAAAATCAAGACAGCCCAGCCTATACAGAAATCCCTGTCTCCATAAGCATAGCTATATCCACACAGAAATTGAATATCCAAGGAAAGGAGAAAAGGAAAGAAAAATATAAATGCATATCTTTGATCCCAAAATGTGGGAGATGAAACCCGAGACAAATAGTTTTCTTGTGAGTTTGAGGCCAAATCTACAATAGCCAGAATTACACAGAAAAAAAAAAACTGCCTCAATTAATAGATTTATATCAACTGTAGAGAAGAATACTTAAGCTCCATACAGCCTTATACTGAATTTTCAACATAAAATTGATTACACATCAATATATGTAATAATAATTACAAATATTCTTCCTTAATTGATTTGTCCCAGGCATTTTTGAAATTACAGAACTGCATGTTACTTGTGAGAAATTATATATTTTCAGAACAAAGGGACCAGACACCCCTCCCCCCAAAAAATGACAAGACAAGTAGCCCAGATGATCCAGCCTCACAGTCTACCTCTATAACTGTTTCCTCAAAAATCTACTTCCAAAACAACTTCAAAATGGCTTGGTAAAGACAGTCTAGCCTCAAAGACTGTTCTAGCCAGGACTTCAATAAAGCTCTGAACTTTCCCATCTAAAGTTCTATTTTGGACTAAAAACTGCTCAGGACATTCAATTGCTGAGCACATAGAGACTGGACACAAATATTATATTAATTACTTAATCTTTTTTCCATTTTCTTTGGGCCCCCATGCTTCATCCTTCTAGCCTGAAGCAATTTTAAGAGATTAGTGCCCCATTCCCAAAAAGTGGGGTGGATGATTCATTTGATGTGTTATATATGTTGTTTAGGGGTATTGGTTACAAGTTAAATGGTTTTGTTAAGTGAGGTATAGGAGGTTAGACTCAAGGACTTCTCTCTTTTTTTCTTTTCTATATTCTTCTCTCTCTTTTATATAGGGGAACAAGACTTGAAAACAAAAAAGGGGGAATATGTGTATACAGTATAGAAATGATAAAATATAAGGGTAGATTATTGAATCTGCTCTGAAACTTAGAGCTATTGATATTCTCAAAAAAGGTTATCTTTTGATACGTTGGTATAGAATTTGGTATTTTGATACACAATAAGGTTAATTTTTCTCATTAGTATAGAATTTTATATTTGGTCACACATAGGTATATTTCAACTCTTATATAAGGTATTGTACCTATACAACTCATTTAAAAGTAGAGGTTTACTTCCAATCATTTTATTGGTTTCTATTGCAATCTATTTAGGAGAAAATGTAATACAGATTGATGGCTGGTGAGTCAATTTCCTGCTCATGACAAATACTAATTTTAATTTATCACAAAATAGACTTGCTAGGTTAAACAGATAGTAAATGGTTAAAAATATACAGTTTGCTTGTTCTAACATAGATAGATAGATAGAGTAGATAGATACATTTATAAATAAATCAATAGATGTCTTCAAAACCCTCAGAGGCAAAGAAAAATGACATTTAAAGATGTTTTTATTATTTTAAGAATTGTTTGACTTAAGACAGTCAGCTCTTGACAGTTCCCATTGGACTTGGAAGGAAACAATGAGCATTAGAAATCTCCATTAGGAGATAATTCCTGCTGGGCAAAAAATGCTCCTGCTCTCTCAACAGACTATAAATAGTCCAAAGATGGACCAGAATATAAATGCAGGTATAAGTTGTTGGCTTGATTCTACAGAGACAAAGTGGGAAAATCCTTATTTCGTGCTGCACAATTTAGTCTCTGAGATATGCTTTGTCAGAAGGCTGAAGATGGTGCTCCAATGGTTTCAAGAGATATTTGGGACTGTCTAGGCAGCAAAATGTCATTTTTCCATTCTGGAAGCTATTATCCTATGCTTCCTACTCACTCAAATAATAACTTTGTCCCTTCTTATGTCTTTGATAGCATTGAAGACATAATAGATATAAAATTTCTATTGAACTTAAGTTGTATAGGACTTAAGAGGATATTTTCAACTCTAAATAAAATCTTTGGAGTTATAAACATAGGATATGATAGAAAATATTTAGGTTCAGATCTTTTGACATGACAAAATAGATAATGAATTTTGTGTTTTACAAAATTGCCTGATTCAATTAGGCTATACATTGTGTGTGCAACCTTTATATATGGTTTTCTTGATTGTTTCATATTTGTTCTTATTGTTTTCATTATATGAGTCTAAAAATTAGCCTTTTATTAGACAAAAGGAAGAAATTAATGGTGTGATATTATGCATTTAAATGTTAATTAACATCCTCTTAGAAGCTACGTGCTGTATATCAAGTGAGGCTATTCTACCTTTCTTGTTAACCATTGCCCCTGACCAGTTAAATAAATGCTGAGTCCTGAGATTGGACAAAATTAGAGGTAGGCGGGACTAAGGAGTGTGGACTTCTGAAGCAAAGAGGCTAAAGTATAGAAGCCTCTAGTAGTAGAAGCAGAGAAGCAATCTGCAGAAGAAAGTAAAAAAAGAAGGAAAAGAAGCCTCCAGAAGAAGGATAAGAAGCCAAGATCAGGAAGGAGGACACATGCCATGGGTTAGAGAAAAGAACATCATTCCAGGTGGCCTGAAAAATCGACATTGCGAGGGGAATAAAAGCCCAGGGGATGTATATATATTATACAGGACTTTATTTAAGAATAGAATGATGAGCTAACTTAGATGGGCCAAGATTGCTTAATCCAGGTTAAGGTTTGTTAAAATTGATCAGGTGTTTATGTGCTCCTTTATAATGATAGGTTAAGAATTAACACTGCTGACCCAATTAAATATAATATAAATATCTGTAAATAATTTAAATAGTTATTTCTACATAAAGGTGTATAATCCTTTAAGATACCAGAGTTGTGGGCTAGAAAGATGTTGAACAGTTAAAAATACTCTCTGCTTTAATTAGAATGCCCATGTGTGTTTCCCAGCACACACATAAAGATACAACCTTCTGAAACTCTAGTTTTGTTGGATTCAAATTCCTCTCATGATTGTTGAAGGCTCAGACACACATGTAGTACAAAAAAATACAGGCAGCCAAAACACCTAAACACATTAAAATAGTTTTAAAAATTAAAATTGAAATACTACAAACAAAAGATTCATATTTGACTGGACCTCAACCATTAGAACAAATGGAGGTGCTCAAAAAATGTACTAAGTTGTTAGTCTTGTCATCTTAATCAAGAAAGTACAAAAACATTACAAAAAGTTTCTTCAAAGAGGTATTTTTTGGTATTATCTATACTGTAGTTATTTGAATGAGAATGGCTCCCCTAAGCTGCTCTGTTTGAATACTTGGGCCCCAATTAGTAGAAATATTTGGAAAAATATTATGAAGTGTGGGTCTTGTTAAAGGAGTTGTGTCATTGGAGCTGGGCTTTCAGGTTTCAAAAGACTTGTACCATTTCTAAATACAATCTTCTCACCCTGTATAATGTTTTCAGGACTAAAAAGTTTATGACAGTTACTAACAAAAGACCAAAAATTCACATTTCATTTTTAAGCATTACCTAGGTACAATACCTTAAAAAGAATTAACCTTAATTTTGTATCAATATACAAAAATCAATACTGATGTAGCCAAATATTATCTTAATTTTGTATCAATATACAAACATGTGAGAGCCTATTCTATAATCTATCTTTTGCTTTATCATTCCTACATTATGTCTCTATCCCATTTTTTTCTCCAGTCTTTTCATTCCTACATAGGAGAGAAAGAAAGATAAATCCCTGAGTCAAACCTCTAAAACCTATGTCCCAGAGTTAGGATTAGGGCAAGGGTCTGTTCTTAACTTTTCTGGAAATTAAAAACACCCATCTAAGGAATACAAGGACAACTGGACAACTGAAACCTCAGAAGAAAACAGATCAGACACCAAAGAAGACAAGTAGCCAAGATGATCCAGCCTCACAGACTTCCTCAAAAGCTGTTTTCTCAAAAATCTACAACCACAACAATTCAAAATCGCTAAGATTGTTCAGCCCCTCAGACTGTTCCAACCAGAACTTCAGTAAAGTCCTGAAGTTCAGCTTCTGTCTAAAAACTTCTTAGGACATTTAAATAGCTGAGTACAAAAGGGCTGAACATAAAATGATTCTATTAACATTCTTATCTACTTTTCCATCTTATTTGAGCCCCAAACAGGTTAACTATATCCCAAATCAGCAGGAAATCATTTTAAGAGAACGAAGCAACATCTCCAGAAGGTAGGGTGGGTGATTTCCGCCCCCCTTTGGTCATTTGATGGGTTATAGATACATCTTGTTACTTAGTGGGAGAGATTATCAGCTGTTAAATGGTCTTGTTGGTTTGTTTTTTGAGACAGGGTTTTCTGTGTAGCCCTGGCTGTCCTGGACTGGCCTTGACCTCGAAGAGATCTGTCTGTCTGTGCTTCCCTAGTGCTGGGATTAAAGTGTGCACCACCACGCCCGGCAATTACAGAAAACTGTAAACTGTCATGTGGGTGCTGGGATTTGAACCCAGGTCCTTTGAAAGAACAGCCAATGCTCTTAACTGCTGAGACATCTCTCCAGTCCCCATTTATTCTTAATTAACATTGCAATTAAAGTCCTAGGAAGTATGAGGTAAAAAGTTAAATGTTATAGATTGTGAAGAAGATAATAGAAATGTTGATTCAAAGATGGCCTCTCCTCACTTTACATATATGTCCTCCAAATGGAAAATAAATAAAAATTAAACAATACAGCAGATCAAAAATAAAAAGTAAACAAATTAACAGCTTCTGCAGTGAATAACCAAGTACTAGTGTATAGACATTTGTTTACTATGCAATATTCCACTAATGTCAAATTATTTTAAAAACAGATCATGAGTTTACAGAGGGTTGGAAAGGAAAATATGGGAAAGTTTTGCAGGAGGAAAGGGAAGTGAGAGATGTAATTAAATTACAATCTCAAAAGTATGTAAACAAAAAATACTTTTAAAACAAGTAAAAACAGAAGAAGCAATCTGCCTCAAGAACAAATGGGGATCAGTTGTGGGGAGAGTGGGGGTGAGAGGGGAGAGGAATAGGAGAAAGATGGGAAACTGGGTGGAGGGCATTTATGATACAAGCTAGAGACAGGTGACAGTGTGGGTCGCTGAAAGGATATAAGGGTGACTCTAGTTGACAGTCCTAGCATCAAGGGATAAGGAAACTGAAGAGGACTCCTTCTAGATATGTAGGACTTCTAGATGAGAGAGGGGATCATCAACCCACTCACAAAAACTTCAAATTGAAAGTTTCCCTATACACAAGATGTGCAAGGATAAAGATATACCAGAATTTGAGGGAATGTTTAACCAATGATGGAACCAATGGGAGACCTACCCTAAGGGCAGGAGCCAACCCCTATCACTATTAATGATGCTCTGCTATGCTTATAGACAGTAACATAGCATAAATGTCCTCTGAGATCCTCCATGTAGCTAAGGATCCAACAGTCTGAGACTCACTGCCAAACATTAGCCAGGGTATTG
Organism: Lophiomys imhausi; assembly: GCA_907164525.1. Lineage (NCBI taxonomy): Eukaryota > Metazoa > Chordata > Mammalia > Rodentia > Muridae > Lophiomys > Lophiomys imhausi. The sequence continues at coordinate 2,746,952 of CAJQZJ010000727.1, read as the reverse complement.
AGTGTCTTGTTGAAAAACTTGGTGAGTGTGAAGGCTAGAAAAACCTGGAGTAGGCAAGAGCTCCACAAAGAGACCAACAGAGTCAACTAACCTAGGCCCGTGGGATTTCACAGAGACTGAACCACCAATCACAGAGCGTGCATGAATTAGACCTAGGTCACCTACACATAGTTTACTGATGGACAGTTTGGTCAACATGTGGGTCCAATAGCAAGTGGAGCAGGTGCTGTCTTTGACTTGGACTCTGATGCCTGGTGTTTGATCAGTTCCCCCTAAAGGGGCTCCTGGCCTCAGTGGAAGAAGTGGTGCTCAGTCCTGAGGCAACTCTATGTGCTGGAGTGCAATGGTTCCTGATGCTTTCCTTTTCTGACAAGAGGGGGAGGAGACATAGGGGAAAGAGGGCAGGCAGGTCGGACCAAGAGGAAGGGAGGGGCTACAATCCAGATGTAAAACGAACAAATAAGCTTTTAAAAGAAAGGAGAAAAAAGACAGTTAGATATTATGCAGGTCTTGTAAAGGGGTAATAGTGGTTTTTCCTCTAAAATCTATGAGCTGACTAGCACTCGGTAGCTAGCCAGATTTCTAGTCAGACAAAATTGTTTCCTGCTGAACTGTTCTTAAGTCTAATTAGAGATCTCTTGACTGCTGCTTAGACCATACTTGCACATTTAGGATTATTTTACTATGGTGGTCATTTTTGTGGTTCCTGTATGTCAGATATGGGTAGGATAATTCTCTCTTTTAGCAGCTTGTATAGTATCTTCTGGTAATACAAGAGTTGCACTCAGGAAGGAGGCTTTCTGATTATGTCCATAAAAATACTCCACATTGTATGTTCAAAGTATATGATGTCTTCAGAAATACATTCAACATTTGGAGCAACTAAAGGAACTAGAAGTAGCATAGCTTAATTGAGAGTATGTTAGACTCCACTGATTATTCCAAAATAGGTCTTTCATGCCTGAATTAGGGTTTTTGTGAGGGATCTATGGGTACTGATAAAATTAATGACAATACTAATAAACATGTCACTGTAGAAGTGGCAAATTTAAGGAGCTCCTCTTGTAAACAAATATAAATATTCAGCAATTACAGGCAAATGATGATGACTAAGACAAGGAGAAATATTCTTTCCCTAGAGAGAAGTCCCATAATTGGGTGTACAATATCAAAATGGTCGACCCTAACACAATGTAAATACAAGCATCACTAAGTGGACCCAGCAGTTTGTATTTATTTATTCATGGGTTTATACTAGTACAATAAAAAAGTAAAAAAGAGGCAATACATTTGAGAGTCAATGTTGGTTAATGTGGGAGAGAGAGAACACAGCACATGTCAGAGAAAAAAAATAGAAGAGGGAAATGATGCTATTTTATTTTCATTATACTTAAATCATATTAAGAAAAAAATAAAGGAAGTTATAATTTTATATCAACAAACTTTTTTGATTTATTCTTTTTTTAATATTTATGTATTACTTCACATTACAGCTCCATCACAGTGCCCTCTTTCCAATTGTGTGGGAAACTAAAACACTAGAATAGCCAATACAAAAACAGCAAAAGCTAAAACATAACAAAAATATTACTGATTATATTCAAATTAAATTCTTTCTATATACCTACTTATATTCAAAAGGAATTGATGGAAAACCATACAAAATAAATCACTATATAGATCATACAGGCATAGATATTGAAAATAAATAGACAAAGGATAATCAATTGATTTGTGACAAAAACACAAGGATGTTTCAATAGTAAGGAGATAATGATGATTCCAATATTGTGAAAATTTGATGACCACATACGATAAATAAAATATAGACATATAACTCAAATATTTTATAATAATATAGTCAAAATGTGTCATAGGCTCAGAAGCAATTTAAACTGTAAATTCAGAAGAAAATACAGAGAGAAAATGAGCTTTACTATGTTGATAAGTTTTTGATTAAACAAAAACCTTCAGTGAGAGAAAAATTTGGGCAAATTTTAGGTTACCAAAATTTCCATGTTTTATAAAATAGTTGTTAAAAACATAACTATACATTACAGATAAGAATGAAATACTATCAGGAGACACCCTTGATAATAAGATGTATGTTACACATATACTAACACTTCAAACTCAGTATCAAGAAACAATGTCCAGATAAAGCAAACATAAAACTACCTGAATACTCATCTCATTGAAGAAAATGTTCATATCTCAATTGAACTGAAAAGTTCTTGGAGATCCATCTAAATGCCATTTAACAGAACAAAAATTATAGCCAATAAAGAAGGATTGGTGCTCTTTTGTTAGCTATAGAGGACTAACTCAAAATTTTCAAGTAGAAGGAATAAAAGTTTTACACCACAGCAACATTTATGTATCCATATCTTCTAGATAATGCCATTAAAGGAATATGGGATATAAATTTGTTTTGAAGATGCTTCATATAGAAATAAAAGAAAAACTTCTCAAAGATGCTGTATTGGTATCATTGGTATTTCACATACTAGATTTGGATTACATTATTTTAAATACTCATTTTATATCTTATTATCTAGAAAACACTTATTATTCATTAAATTTATTTTCTCAGTCTCAGATTTTTCATTAGTAAAATATATAAAGTCACAAAATTTTATTTCCAAGATAGTTCTGAGAATTATGTAAATTATTACATGTAACATATGTAAAATTATTCCTGGAATGTAGTTTTGTAAAGTATAAATTGATAGTGCTGAAAGCAAACATCTTTCTGCAGTTGTTCATGCAATGCCTGGATATGTTTGGTTTATGACAAGTGTTGTCTCACATGGTTTAATAAAATAATTGCTCATGTTCTAACATATTAAACAGTGAATAAATATAGGCTACTATAAAACTTACAAGTACAATAAGTAAAGCCTAACTCTTAACCAGAGTATGATTTGTCTTTTTTTTTAATTTAAGATTTTCCTTTTTTTTTTTTTTTTTACATTCCAATTCCCTTTCCTTTCATTGCCCTCTTCCCAGTCCCACTCTCGCACCTACCCCCAACCTTCACTCCACACCCTGACACAACAAGGTATATTAGGAATAAGTACTTTCTCTTCCTCCACAAGACAAGGCATGACAGCTCTGCCAAGAACATGACCTCCCAAGGGAGATAACGTCATCCAACTCCAGGATAGACACTGTTCCAATTGTTAGGAGATCCACTTAAGGACCAAGCAGCCCATCAGCTTCATATGTATAATGGGCCTAGGATTAGTCCCTGCAAGCTCTTTGTATGGTGGTTCAGTCTCTTTAAGCCTCCTTGTGTCTGAGTTAATTGTTTATGTGGGTCTTTTGTGGTGTTCATGATGAGAATATAAGACATTCCTCATCATTTAATGATTCTTGACTTTACACATCTTCAAGAACAGCTCAAGGGAAAAGCCAAAGGTGACATTTCTGTAAAATATTGTGAATGGTAACATTTATGCAATTTAACTAGCTTGGCAAATATAATGTGACCTTTGTATCTGGTTATTATTTCCTTCTACTTTAAAAGTCATTTATTCACTAAATATGTTATCTGTTTCTGAAGACTGACATTGTGTTAATGCTCTATACAATTTATATTTTAACAATTAATTTTACTGTTTATTTAAATATGTTATCTGTTTCTGAAGACTGACATTGTGTTAATGCTCTATACAATTTATATTTTAACAATTAATTTTACTGTTTATTACGCACATAAATCTGTTCACCTTGAAAAATTACAAGAAAGAACCATTTAAACAAATTTAACAAAAAATCATCTATAATACAACAAATATGTGTGCATTTTGGGTGAGAACATGATAATTAAAATGGGGTACAATGGCAGTAGCCTTTAATCTAAATCTTTGAGGTTTAATTTTATACCATTCAGAATGGACAATATCAATAAAACAAGATTAACTTATCCTGTTGAATATCTGAATTAAGAAGAACATTCATTCATTGAGTGTGAGAAGGCAAACTTGTACAATCACTATGCAAATCAGTTTTGTGGTTCCACAAGGAAGTGGGAATTGATCTACCTCAAGATCAGACTATATCACTCTTGGTCATATACTCAAAGAATTATTTATCTTATCACAAATATTTGGCTAACCATGTTGTTTTCTGCTCTATTCATAATAGCCAAAAATCAGAAACAATCTAGGTTTCCCCCAAAAGAAGAATGGATAAAGAAATTGTTATATATTTATACAATAGATATACCATTCATTATTTAAAAATGCAATTATTAAATTCACAGGTAAATAATGGAAGAAAAAAATCATCCCAAGTGAGGTATTTCAGACAAGAATGACAAATATGACAAGTATTCAATTGTATATGAATATTAACTGTTAAGTTTTTTATAAACAAACTGCCAACCATATAACCACAGAAGTTTGGTATAAAATAAGGGAAAGTGAAGCATCCACATAGAATGGGGAAATAACAGAGAGTTATGGATGGAAAAATGGGGAGGAATAGGAATGGGAGGATCAAATGGGAAAGAAGAGAGAAGAGGGGGCAATAGAAGAAATAAAGGACATAGATTAAAGTAACTAAAGGCCATATGAGGAGTCATATGATAACCTTACATAGTGGAAACTCCCTAAAATATATAAGTGTATGAAGGCTACTTAAATGAAATTACCACATAATGAGAGAAACAGAGTCCCAGTTAGACATATTTCATCATCAAATAAAGCTTCAAAGGCAGGAATTTGTTACTTCTAATGGAGCTGATCACTAAAGGGAGGCCATGGGTGCTCCAAGCAACCCACACTTCTGCTAAAGCTATTGGTCACTCTACACAAAATGACCATGAGGATCTATTGCTCAAGACAACACCACAGAAATAACTGACCACAGAAAGTTTGGTGACTACCTAAAGCCTTCATGCCTATAGACTAGTGTTCATGGTACTGGAAGGTATTCATCTTGCTATTGATGGAGAGAGATAAACACAAAACCACAAACTTTCTTCTAACAAAATTGAACTGTCTGAAGACAGGGAATAGAGAATACTGTGATAATCAGCATTACATTTAAAGTTTGTAATGGTGTTTGATAAACTCAAAGACAAACAAACAGAACAACAACAACAAATCCAAATAAAGTCTGTAACATGAAAGCCCCTAAGTTGTATATGTTGTGCCTTAGCACTCCATTTTCCCCATTTCCTAGATGTTGAAGACTCCTCTTAAATAGAATGATCTTTTAAAATATGATGTTCTTGAAGGATAATAGATCATAAGACTAGTTGATAGTTCTCATTTTGTAATTAAACTGCTTTTTCTGCTGAAAAAGACTAGCAGAACTGAAGGACATATATGTTAAAATAAGCCTTGGTCTGCACATAGGCAAAACACATGTAACCTTATGGTGTTTTCCTATATCAGCCTTGGGCTTATATGACTTGGTGTATTGGACCTTGGGAAAGCTCTCAGATGTAATCCTAATGCCACATGCAAATGAGTCATGGTGCAAGGATATAAATGAAAAGTGTCTTCTTATTAAAATGTATTCATGGTCATGGTGAATAACAGACCCATTACAGACACCAAGGGAAAAAGATGCCATCTAAATGCAACAAAACTGGCGTGCATATGAATGTAAAGAGAGTGTGGTAGCAATGCACAAGGTCTGCGTAGGTATGAACAAGATATGGTCCAAGCACTGAGAGAATAAATTGATACAAACCTTCACCCTTAATTCAAATTACTTCCAGTTGATGGCACTTGCAAATGAAAATAATTTTTAGCAGTAAATGGCCAACTGAAAATGAATTCAGTGGCATGTTTGGAAGTCCTATAATATTATATCAGGGCACTTTTTAACCTTATATGTCATTTGAGTACATATTGTTTTCTTCTGTTTTTGTGTTTCTATGGGATTACTGTGTGTGCAAACATGTATGTCTCTGTGTGTATGTTTGTTTTTCTTGTAATTTTTCTTTGGCTCTTTTCTTGTTTGGTTGTTGTTTTTTATCTTGTTTTATTTTATTTTTGTTCTTTAGATTACTATCTGATTTCTGATGAAACACAGAAAGGGTGTTGATTCTGATGGAAGTAAAAGTGAGGAGGATCTCAGGAATTGAGGGAAGAGAGATATGATTAATCCATATTCTTTTTCCCCATTATATTGAAATAGATTTTTTTTCAAGCAGTATATACTGAATAGGGTTTTCCCTCCCTTTTCTCCTTTCAGTTCTTTCCTACCTCTTCTCCCATTCAGATACTCCCATTCTGTCTCTCATTAAAAAACAAGTAAGCTTCTAAGTGATAATAACAAAAAATATAATAAGAATATATTATTACACATTATAAATATCATAATACATAAGAAAAACTAATACATCAGACTTGGACAAGACAAAGAGGAGAAGAGTCCAAAAGAAGCCCAAGAGGAAAACCATTTGTTCTCACTCAAGAAAATCATAGAAAGACTAAACTGCAAACAGTATTATATATGCAGAGGAGCTGGTAGAGAGAGACCTGTGTAGGCCCTGTGCATACTGCTATTTTCAATAACAGAAAAAATATAGGGAGGAAAGAAACCTTTTTCATATATGAGAAGGACATGCCAGCTAAATTTGACCTCTGTTGTACTTCAGAAAGGCCTTAATGTTCACTTACACAAGCATCCCTCAGATGTGTGACCTATACCTACAGGAAATTCACTTCCCTCTGTTACCACTTAAAATAATAATTGGAGAAGTACAATAGATAATTTTTCACATCAGCTAGTGAAATTCTCTTTTAAAATAAAATCTGTTTTCTCTAAAAATATGGACTAGATCAAAACAAAAATAAGGAAGAATCTTGAGGTATAGATAGGTCAATCATTAAAACACTCATTTTAGAATCTAGATTATTACCAGAACTTCTGTAAAAAACAAACAAACAAAAAATATGTTGTAATGTGTGCTTGGAATCTTAGTGTTGGGAAGCAGGTAAGGAGAATCCCCAGAGGTCATTGGCCAGATAATGAATCCTAAGTTTGTGAGCCCTGAAGCAGTGGAGAGACCCTGTCTCTAAAACAAGGTGAACTGTTCTTGAACAATAGCCAAAGTTATATACTTGTTTATAAATGCACAGGAGTACATGTTTGTTAACACCAACACCCCTACATGAATTTGTCTTCCCATTATGGTTTGGCTAATTAAAATTTTTAACACATAAAAATTTGGTATCTAGTAATATATTTATTATATATTTTCAGGTTCCTACAAGATCATTTACCTCTGGAGTTGATAAAAACAGATCTAACCTTGTAAAATTGTGCTGGTGTAGTGAGGAAAGCTCCAGTGCTTACTTTGTGGGTGAGTTTCAAGAGATCAGGAGTGAGCTGTTACAGAGTACTATTGTGTGTTTCAGACTGTACTCACAATTGATCTGATTTATTGCATGAGAAAAGACCACAATAGAACACATGGTCAACTTATTCAATGATAATCTTGCTCTTGAATATAATATTTCAGCTTCACCATTTTCAGAAAACAGTCTAAGAGCAGAATAAAGGAAAGGATGTTGTCCTCTAAGGGGCAAGTTTTGATATTTTATAGGGTCAAATCCAAGAGAACAGGACTAAGTGAAATATTTTTAGGTTTATATGTAACTAGAATGGGAGGCTATAGAGCTAACAAAGGAGTAACAAAGTCATGTAAATTCCATAAAACCCCATTGATAACATCCAAATAAGCATGGATTGAAATGATGTTATCTGAACATAGCCTTTAAAAATCTACAATTTTTCTTGCCAGGAGATAAGCTTGTCACTAATTCAACCATCTCCAATTGGAGATTCTCCGACGCTCATCTTCTACCTGGAGTAGAATAGGGGCTGCTGTCAGGAGCTGACATGTCTCAATACCAAAAAAAAAAAAAAAATCTTCAGTTAAGAAAACATCTTTGAATGCCATATTCTGCAGATCTCTTGAGGTTTTTGAAGACCACCAATCTATCTCTCATATTTGGATAAGCAAATGTTGCTTATCTCTTAGCAACTTGATTTCTGATTAGCTTAGAAAATAACTGTGATAGTCTGTCTTAGTACCTAACAAAATGACATGCTTGAATGATTATTAGTTGGCATTTCTTAATTATCTTAAACAATTTATGACAGTTGGTAGCAAAAGACCAAAACTGCACATTTCATTTTTAAGCATTAATAAGGTACAATACCTTAAAAAGAGTTAACCTTAATCTTGTATCAATATATAAAGATCAATACTAAAGTGGCCAAATATAATCTTAATTTTGTATTAATATACAAAGATCAATACCAATGTAGTCCAATATAAACTTAACCTTGCATCAGTATACAAAGACCAATACCAATTTTGCCAAACATAATCTTAATTTTGCATCAATATAAAAGGTATAAGGGCATTTTCAATAATCTGTCCTTTTTCTTTATCATTTCTATATTATGTCTATGTTCCATCTTTTCTCAAGTCTGTTCACCCATACATAGGAGAGAAAGAAGGATACAGAAAAGATAAAAAGAGAAGTCCCTGGGTCTAACCTCCAAAACATATTTAATAAGACCATTTAACAGCTTGTAATCTCTCCCCCTAAATAACAAGATTATCTATAACCCATCAAATGACCAAAGGAGGAAAAACACCCACCCCACCTTTTGGAGACAGAATGCTGTCCAAACAGGACAAAACTTGGGGTTAGTCAACAGCCTAGATCTGCCAAGACAGGGTAAGCAAGTCCTTCATAATTCCTGGTTTACCATAAATGTCTGTAAGAGAAATGGGGCCAAATGGCTGAATATTGATGCTGTAATATATGGAGAGAAATTGGAAACTGTCCAGGCAGTCACTGGTATGTCATTTCTTAGTTTTGGAGGCTGCTGGCCCTGTACTTTCTGTACAACCAGATATATTTATCCTTCTCAGCTCTCTGAGTTGGTTGAAGACTAGATAGCTAGAGTCTCATATTCAAATTTTGAGTTGTTTAGGAATTAAGAAGGTGTTCTAGATCTAAGATGTGTTTAAAACTGCGAATCAAGTTAGGAAGAAAGCTAAGTTGGATGTAGAACTTTAAACTCATGGAGATGGTTGGATAGCAGAAGGATCAAGTCAGATGCTAAATACATATGGATTGCATATTGGGAATGTATTCTAAGCCATATAACTCTCATAATTGTGGCCTAATTATTTCTGTTGTTTTGTATTGCATTTAATGTTATAAGAGAAAGAGCCATTTGTTGGACTGAAAGGGGTAGCTGTTGGGGAAAAAAGGTATACCTTAAACTTAAAAAAAGGAAGGAGATGGGGAGGTTGAGGGGGAAAAGGGTGAGAGGGTGGGACTGGAGGGGGGAGTAGGGAGGGAATTGTGATGGAGATGTAACTTGAAGAAAAAAAAACTAACAAAAATCTACAATTTTTGGATGTTAATTATTTTTCCAAAACCATATTACCAAAACAATAATCATTCATGCTTCAGGTATTTTAACAAGTAAATATGGTCATTTCATTAGTGAAGTAAGTTCTGGGTGAGACATCACAGGGTGGAAAGATAAGATGATGCACTTAGAAGACACTGAACCCAGACTCCTTCTTTTACATACTTCCCCCTGCTTTGCTTCTAAGTTGCAATATATCTTCTCATTATCTATGCCTCATCTGTTTCATGTTTATGGTTTGTTGAGATAAAACCTTACCATTCAGCTCAAGAATGTCACAAATTTGTTATTTTCTATTTTATTTCCCCAGTTATGAGATTACAGGTGTGTGCATATTGCCTAGACTTTTGTTTTAAAAGACAGGTGGGGCCTGGAGGGAAGACCTAGGGCACACTTTAGTGCCTATAAAATAAATATACCAAGACCTTTTAATGTTTCAAAGCTTAGGATTTAGCTGGGCATACTCTTTGCTAGTTCACTTAAGTTAACCCAACCAACTATTCTCTGCCTGTCACGTGGCTCTCTGTACTTTCTAGGACAAGAGACAGTACTATCTTCTTCCATGTCTCCTAGTGGAAAGAGAAATTTCTCTGGAAGGAAGAAGGGATCTTCCCAGGATCCCTTCTTCCTTCCAGAAAGTCTAGCCTTCCTATTCCTTCGCTGCCCAGATAACTGTCCATCAGCAGCTTTTATTATCCAATCAGAGAATGCCTAAGAAAGGCCAGTAACCAGACCTCAGAGCATTGAAATCACTTTTTGAAAACCATGCATAAGACCTTTCTCCAACAGACTTCTTTTTCATTCTTATTCTAAATGTAAGGAAAAATATAAAGTACTATTTGTAAAATTCTTGTTTTCAATTATAAAGGAACACACTGCCCTTATACAACTCATTTTTCATATGGTTCTTTGGCCCAAGTTTGGTAACATGAATACTGCTAATTACAAGAGCAGACTGGGAACGTAGTTGTCAAGATTCACACCTTCTGGTAGACAGGCTTGCATCAACACATTCACTCAGCGTAGGCAGGAATGTGGTGAGGAACCCATTTGCCTGATCACTTTCTTATATAAGCCTCTGGAGGAGCAGATGGTTCCTCCATGACTGAGGAACTCTGATGGTAGAAGGTCTGAGGGTGGCTTGTATTAGGAAAGAGGTACACATCTAAAACACCATAAAAACAGAGAACCTAACTTTTATTACCTCAGAATTCAAGTTCTGGCAGTAAACCAAAGGAGCTTGAGGGACAATTCTGAACCTCAGATGTGATGGTAACTATGACAGTCCTTTCTTTAAGCCTATTGAAAGCCTGTGTGTTGAGTATATCTGTGAAGTGCCCAAATTTGTGAAATTGAAATACAGAGAGAACACACTGTGTTTTGATATATGGTAATAAATTACACAATAACAATTAACAAGTCAAGGTAATAACTTTAACTAGAAGTTGTTACTGCTTGAATCACAATTGCTTAATGAAGAGTCCAAAAGAAATATAGATCATGGGAAGTGAGTAACTGCATCTATGTAAAAAATATTCCACTATCCCAAATATGGGCTTAAGTAAATTACAAGACATTTTTGAAATTTTGTTTAAACATAACAATTCACTACTGTTTCTCACTGTATTATACCTTTGCAATAACTTTACCAGTGTCTTTCTTCCTTAATGTTTGAATGTAGGAATAATTAAGGTGCTTGCTGACAAGCCTGATAACCCAAATTTGACACCTACAAACCCACATGGTAGAAGGAGAGAATTAATTTCTGCAAGTGGCAAGTGATACCAAAAATATGCCATTGTACATATGCACATAATCAAACAAAAAGTAAGTAGAAACATCCAAATAAGTAAATGAATAAATAGATAAAACTCAATAACTGACCTAGCAAAATATTGGTTTTATTTTTTCTATTTGTTTCAGTTTTTTGCATGCTAACCAACATTTTTTAAAATGTTTATTTATTACTTCAATTTATATCTCCATTACAGTGCTCTCTTTCAACCCCTTGCTGTCCCAGTCTCCTACCCTCTCCCCCCTCTCCCACATAACCTACTCATCCTCCAGAGTAGGGTCTTCCTAGATATCAGCATTGTTATGAGGGATAAGACCTTCCTCTTGCACTGGGGTCCTACATGGCAGCACCACTAGGGCAAAATGTCCCACTAACAGGTAACGAAATCTATGTTCCTGTTCCTCTCAGTGTGTTGGTTGTAGAATAGTTATCCTGTACTATATGGCTAAAATCCAATTATAAGTGAATACATTTAATGTGCATCTTTCTGAGTCTGGGTTAACTCATTCAGGATGAGCTTCTCTAATTCCATTCATTTGGTTGCAAACTGCATGATTTCCTTGTTTCTGATAGCTGAATAGTATTCCATTGTGTAAATGTACCACAGTTTGTTATTCATTCATCATTTGTGACACCTCTAGGTTGTTTCCAGTTCTAGGAATTACAAATAAGGCTGGTATAAACATAGACGAGGAGATATCCTTGTAGTTTTGTGAGGAATCATTTGGATGCATACCCAGAAGTAATATGGTAGGGTCTTGAGGTAGAGGTATTCCAAGATTTTAAGATATCACCAGACTGATTTCCATGGTGGTTGTACAAGCTTGCAATCCCACCAGCAATAGAAGAGTGTTCTGATTTCTCCACAACCTCACCAGCATGTGCTGTCATTTGAGTTTTTGATCTTAGCCATTCTGACAAGTGTCAGATGGAATCTCAGAATCATCTTTAGTTGCACTTCTCTACTGATTAAGGATGTTGAGCACTTCTTCAAGTGTCTCTCTACCGTTAAAGATTCCTTCTTTGTGAATGCTCAATGTAGCACTGTTCCCCATTTTTTATTGGATTATTTGGTTTCTTTTTTTCTTAATTTATTTTTTATTTCTTCAAGTTACATCTCCATCACAATCCCCTCCCTACTCTCCCCTCCAGTCCCACTGTCCCACCCTCTTACCCCTCAACCCCCCATCCCCTTCCTTTTTTTAAAAGTTTAATGTATATCTTCCCCCGCCCAACAGCCTGCCTTTTCAGTCCAACAAATGGCTCTTTCTCTTATAACAATAAATATAATACAAAACAACAGAAATAATTAGGACACAATTATGAGAGTTTTATGGCTTAGCATACATTCCCAATGTATAGTCCATACGCATTTGGCACCTGACTTTAACATTCTACTATCTAACCATCTCCATGAGTTTAAAGTTCTATATACAACTCAGCTTTAATTCTAAATTGCATCACAATTTTAAAAACATCTTCTTAGATCCTAAATTCCTAAACAACTCACAATTTAACTATGAGACTCTAGCTCTCTATTCTTCAACCACCTCAGAGACCTGAGAGGGATAAATATATCTGGTTACAGAGGAAGTGCAGGGTGAGCAGCTTCCAAAACTAAGAAATTACATACCAGTGGCTGTCTGGACAGATTCCAATTTCTACCATAAACTACAGCATCAATCTTCAGCCGTTTGGCCTTGTTTCTCAGACAGACATTGATTATAAAGCAGGAATGATGAAGGACTTGCCTACCCTGTCTTGGCAGAGCTAGACTGTCGACTTACTTGCTTCCAAGTTTTGTCCTGTTTGGATTGCATTCTGTCTACAGTTGAAGCAAGGGGTTTTTCTTGCCAAGAGATAGGCTTGCCACTAATTCAACCATCTCCAATTGGAGATTCTTCAATGCTCATCTTCTACTTGGAGTAGAATAAGGGTTGTTGTAAGGAGCTGACATGTCTCAATATCAAAAAAATCTTAAGAAAAAATCTTTGAATGCCATATTCTGTAGATCCATTGAGGTCTTTGAAGACTACCAATCTATCTCTCATATTTGGATAAGCAAGTGTTGCTTATCTCTTAGCAACTTGATTCTGTTTAGCTTAGAAAATAACTGTGATAGACTATCCAAGTACCTAACAAAATAAAATGCTTGAATGACTATTAGTTTGCATTTCTTAGTTATGCTAAACAGTTTATGAGAGTTGGTAGCAAAAGGCCAAAACTATACATTTCATTTTTAAGCATTACTAGGTACAATACCTTAAAAAAGTTACCCTTAATTTTGTATCAATATACAAAGATCAATACCAATGTGGCCAAATATAATCTTAATTTGTATCAATATACAAAGATCAATACCTATGTAGCCCAATACAATCTTAATATTACATCAATATACAAGGGTCAATACCATGTGGCCAACTATACTCTTAATTTTGTATCAATATACAAAGATCAATACCGATGTAGTACAATACAATCTTAATTTGGCATTAATGTACAATGATCAATACCAATTTTGCCAAATATAATCTTAATTTGTATCAATATACAAAGATCAATACCGATGTAGCCCAATACAATCTTAATTTTGTATCAATATACAAGGGTCAATACCATTGTGGCCAAATATAATCTTAATTTTGTATCAATATACAAAGATCAATACTGATGTAGCCCAATACAATCTTAATTTTGCATTAATATACAATGATCAATACCAATTTAGCCAAATATAATTTTAATTTTGTATCAATATACAAAGGTATAAGGGCATATTCAATAATCTGTCCTTTTTTCTTTTCTTTTTTTTTTTTTTTTTGGTTTTTCGAGACAGGGTTTCTCTGTTTAACAGCTCTGGCTGTCCTGGAATCGCTTTGTAGACCAGGCTGGCCTTGAACTCGCAAAGATCCGCCTGCCTCTGCCTCCCAAGTGCTGGGATTAAAGGCGTGCGCCACCACCGCCCGGCTGTCCTTTTTTCTTGATCATTCCTATATTATGTCTACATCCCGTTTTTTCTCAAGTCTGTTCACCCCTATGTAGGAGAGAAAGAAGGATACAGAAAATAAAAAGAGAGAAGTCCCTAGGTTTAACCACCAAAACCTATTTAACAAGACTGTTTAACAGCTTATGATCTCTCCCCCTAAATAACAAGATTATCAATAACCCATCAAATGACCAAAGGGGGGTTTCTTTTCATTTAATTTCTTGAGTTCTTTGTAAATTATGGATATTAGCCCTCTGTTGGATGTGGGATTGGTAAAGATCTTTTCCCAATCTATAGGTTGCTCTTTTGTACTAGTGACAGTGTCTTTTGCCTTACAAAAGCTTTTCAGTTTCATGATGTCCCATTTATTAATTGTTGGTCTTAGAGCCTGAACTATTGGTGTTCTATTCAGGAAATTGTCACCTGGCCAATGATTTCGAGGCTTTTCCACAATGTCTTTTCTACTAAATTTAGTATGTCAGGCTTTATGTTTAGGTCTTTGATCCACTTGGACTTAATTTTGTGCAAGTTGATAAGTATGGGTCTATTTGTTCTTTTACTTGTCGACATCCACTTAGACCAGCACCATCTATTGAAGATACTGTCCCTTTTCTATTGTATGGTTTTGGCTTCTTTGTCCAAAAAATTATGTGACCATAGGTGTGTGGGTTCATTTCTGGGTCTTCATTTTGATTCCATTGATCAATTGCTGTTTCTATACCAGTAAATCTTCATAATGTTTATTATGATGTTTTCATTACTATTGCTCTGTAGTTTAGTTTGAAATCAGGGATGGTGATATTTCCAGATGTTTTTGTTTTGTTTTGTTTTCAGGATTGATTTAGCTATTCTGGGTTGTTTTTTTTTTATTTATTCCATATGAAGTTGAGAATTGTTCTTTCAAGGCATGTAAAAAATTGCATTGGTGTTTTGTCAGGAATTTCATTGAATCTGTATATGGCTTTTTGTAAGATGACCATTTTTATTATGTTGATCCTACCTATCCGTGAGCATGGGAGATCTTTTCATCTTCTGATGTCGTTTTCAGTTTCTTTTTTCAAGGACTTGAAGTTCTTGTCATACAGATCATTCACTTGCTTGGTTAGTTAGAGTTACCCCCAGGTATTTTATATTGTTTGTGGCTATTGTGTAGGGTGTTGTTTCCCTAATTTCTTTCTCAGCCTATTATCTTTTGTATAAAGAAGGGATTCCAGTTTTTTGAAATAATTTTTTTATCCTGCCACCTTACTGAAGGTGTTTATCTGTTGTAGTTCTCTGGAATCACCATTTTTTAAGTATACAAATTTACAAGTATTATAGTGAGTTAAAAACACAAGAGAATTAATGAATAAATATGCAAATTTATGAAGTATTGAATCAATAACATCCTCTTTCTGGGATATTTACTGCTAAGGCAGAAAGAGCTGAAGATCACCTAAAGCAGACAAGCTCTATAGAATAGAGAGTTATCCACAGTCTCATGAGAATAGCTGATTTTTACTTTATAGTTTTTTTCTACATTTTCAAAAGACAAAATA
The DNA here is from genome assembly GCA_907164525.1 of Lophiomys imhausi. Lineage (NCBI taxonomy): Eukaryota > Metazoa > Chordata > Mammalia > Rodentia > Muridae > Lophiomys > Lophiomys imhausi. The sequence goes on along the minus strand of CAJQZJ010000727.1, from coordinate 2,731,207 downwards.
TTATAGTTGTTAGAATAAGTAGCTCTTAAGAAATCCTTGAGTTGTAGACAACATTCTTTATCTTCTTGTGAGATACAAAAGGTATCCTTTTTGGCCCAGAAGTCAAGAGAGAATGCTTGACTCCCTTAAGGAACAGTACAGCTGGAATTCATGTTGCAGCTAATGTAGGGCACCTCTGATTTAATTAGTTTAACCACTTGAGTCCTGCTGAATAATCCTAGTACATGGGGTTAGTCACTTATCAGTAGGAAAGTAGCAAACTCATGTACAGGTATCACACACAGTCAGCAGGAGATAGCCTGACTTATGTGCTCTGCTCTGCCCACTGAATGTTGGAGCCAGTGAAGCATTCAGCCATTGAATTTCTTGGCTGCTTAAATGTCTCACATAATACTTAGATCACATTAGCCTGTGGGTTTATTTTGTTATTTTTCTTTAAATGAATATGTGCTGTTGTTGTGGGTATTGCATCTATTGTCTTTTACTTTAAATAAATATTGTTTTGTTTTTACTTTAGTTTCAATAGGCCTTTTATAGGCATGAAATTTGTACCTGTTGCCAAACAGAAATAAAAAATAATAATTAAAAAATAATACATGTTATTTTAAATACTGCAAAACTAGTGACTGTCAACCATGTTTTGTACATTTTCCTTAAGTCTATTTTAGATTACTTGTCAAATTATTTACATCCCATAGATAACTATACAACTAAGGTTATGATTATTTAAGTCATTATTTAATAATAAACAACATCTCACATTAGAATTGATTAAAATTGTCCAGAATATTTTTCAAATATACTAAACACAGAAAAAAATACTGTGATTAATACTCAAAGATGAGTTTATATTTAATTAAAGAATAATTTTATAGAAATATTTCACCAAATTTATTTAAGTATATTACCATTAAGGCTAATATTTCAGAATTAACAAACAAGTAATCTTTATATAAATTGAAATCCTTAAGAAAAAATGGCTTTTGATAAATGAATTGACTTTCATCTACAGAAAATGTTGTCAAGGACAAATTTTTCATTGAAAGCAAAGTTTATGATGATAAGTGGTTATCTAAGTAAACTTTCTGTTAGTTCCTCAAAGTGGAGGAATGTTGATCCTTCTCTTTGAGAATAATAATCTGAAAGACTTATTTTTTGAATAATTATAAAACTCTTTTAATATCCATGATTAAAATAAAGGAATATCTTGTTTGGAATTGATAAAGGTTCAGGTGAATAGCCTATATTAGTCTAGCAATCTCTCCACTGGAAACATGAAAACTAAGCAAAAACACACCTCAATAACTTCCCTTCCATTCATTTCCATGGCTATTTACATTTTTGCATAATTATGCACTGGCTATGGATGATGTACAGTCTGTCTTTTCTTAGAAAAAAACAACATTTAGGTTTTGGTGATGATTTCTTTTTTCCCTTTGATACTTTAGTTGAGGAGGTCATATTTTACAGCTGATTTAGTGGGAGTGTGGTGTAGCCTCTATCCTCCTGGATCACTGACTCTCTGCTGAGAAAGCTGTTGCCCTGGATTTGGTCCAAGTATACAACAGACTTCCAGTTACTGAAAAAATAAACATCATTGTTGTTTTGCTGTATGGCTAAGCTTTTGAACTTCTGCATGTGTTACTGGGTACTGGGGAATATTTTACCCTGTTGTGACTGATAAAAATCCACCTACTCTGTATTTGACTCTCTGGATTTTCTTTCAGAAATAGTGTAGTATTTTCTTACTATACCTGAAAATTGTATTCATTAGTATCACCATTCTAATTTTACTTTTAACCATCCTGAACAAAAAATAAGAGACAGGTTATGGGTCCTATTTTTTATATTATGTATTATGTAGAACTATAATACTACTAATACTTAAACATGTATGAGGTGTTTTCCTTTTCTTTTTTTGTACTTGTTTTTTGTTTTTGCTGGGGCTTTAAGACAATGTTTCTCTGTGTAGCCATGGCTCTTCTGGAACTCTCTTTGTAGACCAAGCTGGCCTTAAACACACAGATAACTACCTACCTCAGCCTCCTGAGTGCTGAGACTAAAGCTCTAATATAATTCATGAAATGGTAACCTCCTACCATGTGAATTTCTCTTGTCAATGAGAATCTTCATAGAATGGCAGTTAGTTTCTTCCAGAGTAAGGGGTTTGGGAAAAAATGGCTTTAATGACTTAGCAGTAGAAGACATCTGCTATTATTTTAACTTTTTCTTTTTTATTATTATTAATTTATTTTTTCAAGTTGAATCTCAAAGTCCCCTCTCTCCTCCCTGGTCCCTCCCTGAATTCCCTCTCTCCCTCCCTCTAATTTGACTCAATGCTCTCCTTCTCCTCAGATGAAAGTAGTGCCTACTTATCAAATCCCCAGAGTTTATCAGTCACATGAGTGCTAAGAGATTCCTCTTGCACTGGGGCTTGATATGGCAGCCCATCTAGGTTAAAGTGTTCCACTAACCAGCAACAAAGAACATGACTCACTGCTAGGTGGAATTTCTCATAGGGTAGTTACGCTAGGTTCCTGTGAATTGTAGGATGGTTGTCCTGTGGTACATTGTTATTATCCAATTATAAGAGATTATATTCCATGTGTATCTTTCTGGGTCTGGGTTAGCTCACTTAGGATGAGCTTTTTGGTCCATCCATTTGGTTGCATATTGCATGATTTCCTTATTTTTGAAAGCTGAGTAATATTCCATTGTGTAAATGTACCACAGTTTGTCTTTTGAAATCTTTTCTTCAATTGAAAGATATCTGGGTTGTTTCCAGTTTCTAGCTATTACTAATAAAGCTGCTATGAAAATTGTTGAGGCACTGTCCTTGTGTATTGGTGAAGAATCTTTTGGATATATGCTCAGGAGCAGAATGGCTGGGTCTTGAAGTAGTACTATTCCAAATTTTTTAAGATATCACCAGACTGATTTCCCAAGTGGTTGTACACATTTACATGTCCACCAGCAATGGATGAATGCTCCTCTTTCTTCACATTTCACCAGCATGAACTATCATTTGAGTTTTTGATCTTAGCCTCTCTGACAGTTGTGAGATAGAATCTCAGAGTTGTTTTGAGTTGCATTTCCCTAATAACCAAGGATTTTGAACATTCCTTCAAGTGCCTCTTGGTCTTTAGAGATTTCTCTTTTGTGAATTCTTCATGTAGCTCTGTACCACCACGCCCCATTTTTTGATTGGATTATTTGAATTGCTGGTCTTTAATTTCTTGAGTTCTTTATAGATTCATATTTGATATTAGCCCTCTTTCTGATGTGTGGTTGGTGAAGATCTTTCCCAATCTGAAGGCTGCTGTTTTGTTCTAATTACAGTGTCCTTTGCCTTACAAAAGGTTTTAAGTTTCATAAGGTTTCATTTATTTATTATTGGTTTTAGAGTTTGAGCTATTGGTGTTTCTGAAGAAAGAAATTGAAGAAGATATCAGAAGAGGGCAAGATCTCCCATGCTTATGGATAGGTAAGAGCAACATAATAAAAATGGTCATCCTACCAAAAGCAATATATAGATTCAATACAATTCCTATCAAAATACCAGCACAATTCTTTATAGACCTGGAAAAACAATTCTCAACTTCATATAGAAAAACACAAAAACCAAGAAGAGCTAAATCAATCCTTTACAATAAAAGAACTCTGGAGGTATCACCATCTCTGATTTCAAGCTGTACTACAGAGGTACACTAATAAAAACAGCATGGTACTTGCATAGAAACAGTCCAGTGGATCAATGGAATTGAATCAAAGGCCCAGAAATAAATGAACCCACACACCTGTGGTTACTTAATTTTTGAGAAAGAAGCCAAAAGCCATACAATTGGGCTACATCGGTATTGATCTTTGTATATTGATAAAAATTTAAATTATATTTGGCCACAATGGTATTGACCCTTGTATATTGATACAAAATTAAGATTGTATTGGGCTACATAGGTATTGATCTTTGTATATTGATACAAAATTAAGGGTAACACTTTTTAAAGGTATTGTACCTAAAAATGAAATGTGAAGTTTTGGCCTTTTGCTATCAACTGTCATAAACTGTATAGGATAATTAAGAAATGCAAACTAATAGTCATTCATGCTTTTCATTTTGTTAGGTACTAGGATAGACTATCACAGTTATTTTCTAAGCTAACCAGAAATCAAGTTGCTAAGAGACAAGCAACATTTGCTTATCTAAATATAAGACATAGAGAGGGCATCTTCAAAAACCTCAAGAGATCTGAATATTATGGCATTCAAAGATGTTTTCTTAACAAGATTTTTTTGATATTAAGACATGTCACCCCTGACAGCGCCTCCTATTCTACTCCAAGTAGAAGATGAGCATCAAAGAGTCTCCAGTGGGAGATGGTTGAATTAGTGGCAAGCCTATCTCTTGGCAAGAAAAACAAACCCCTTGCTTCAACTGCAGACAGAATGCTGTCTAAAAAGGACAAAACTTGGAAGCAGGTAAGCCGACAGCCTAGCTCTGCTAAGACAGGGTAGGCAAGTCCTTCATAATTCCTGCTTTACCATCAGTGTTTGTCAGAGAAACAAGGCCAAACGGCTGAAGATTGATGTTGTAATGTATGGAGAGAAAATGGGAACTGTCCAGGCAGCCACTGGTATGTCATTTCTTAGTTTTGGAAGCTGCTAGCCCTGCACTTCCTGTGTAACCAGATATATTTATCCCCCTTAGGTCTCTGAGGTGGTTGAAGAATACATAGCTAGAGTCTCATAGTTAAATTTTGAGTTGTTTAGGAATCAAGAGGGTGTTATGGATCTAAGAAGATATTTTTAAAATTGGGATGCAAGTTAGTATGAAAGCTGAGTTATAAAACTTTAAACTCTTGGACATGGTTAGATAGTAGAATGTTAAAGTCAGGTGCCAAATACATATGGACTGGACATTGGGAATATATGCTAAGGCATAGAACTCTCATAATTGTGGCCTATTTATTTCTGTTGTTTTGTATTGTATTTATTATTATAAGAGAAAGAACCATTTGTTGGACTGAAAGGGGGAGCTGTTGCAGGGAAAAGATATACCTTAAACTTGAAAAAAGGGGGAGAGGAAAGGGGGTTGAGGGGGAAGAGGGTGGAAGGGTGGGACTGGAGGGGTAGTAGGGAGGGATTTGTGATTGAGATGTAACTTGAAGAAATAAAAAATAAATTACAAAAAAAGAAAAAGGAAAGCATCTTCAACACATGGTTTAACTTCTTACATGTCAACATGTAGAAGAATGCAAATAGACCCATATCTATCATCTTGCACAAAAATTAAGTCCATGTGGCTCATAGACCTCAAAATAAACCTGGATACTCTAAATCTAACAGAAGTGAAAGTGAAGAAAAGCCTCAAACTCATTATTTTTTTATAGATTCATATTTTCTCTGAGTGAAAAGATACTACACAGAGCGCTATCAGAGAAGTGAAGCTAATTAATATTCATTTTGTAGTGTAGTTACCTCAAAGATTGTAAATTTTTGCCTTAAATAAAAATAAAGTTTAATAAACATATGGCTACTATATTTAGTATGTTGACCAAAGGGTATAAAATATAGATCCTTCCTTATTATTTCTATTTTTGATTCATATGAGATTTTAACTACACAATTCATCTCAGCCTTACTTCATAATTCAGCTAATGCTGTAACTATCAGTATCCCTCTGATATGGTGTCATATATTACAGTTTACACTGCCCCACTTTGAGTCTCTATCACAAATATATTTATTATAAAATTACCTAAAGCTTTACCTGTACTCCTTTAAAAATGTGACATCCTAAGAACTTGAAAACCAATATGAATAATGCATAATTGTAGGGCAAAATGAGATTACTCCTAAGTAGAGACAATTGGCTTAAATGCTTTTCAATTTTGTATTCTTAGGAGGGTATTTATGAATTCCATTTCTATGAATTCCAGCATTTCTTCAGAGGATAATTTGAATTGATTATAATGGAGGTCAAATATAGTAGTACTCATTTTAAATGCTCTGTACATAAGAGATATATTCTTCTAGGAGATTGTTTATGGCAATTCATAGATAAGTACTTATCCAAAATTTTTGATGATGCAAGAAGCCACCTTTCCCAAAAGTAAATAAGAAGTAGAAGTAGATGCCTAAGTCCTTTGGGGCCCCTGACCCTTGAATGACCTGATAAAATTATGAGCAGCCATTATCGCACCAAATCACTGGTCTATCAGCTGTGAATCCCTGTTTTAAGGTAATTAGTGTTCAAATTAACCTCTATTTCAATATTTTTAAGTACTTCTCCATGGTTTGCCTACTCACAGGTTTAAGAATTTCACCTCTCACATTCCAGAATTAGTATAAACATGAAAACTTTTAAGAAGAAACTCAGAAGCTGTTAGTGGAAATAACAACTAAGGTACACAAAAGTGAAGTCTATAGGTGTTCATTAACGTTAAATTGTTGAATCTCTCACTGAAGTTGAACTGTGATTGCATATTATTTGAAGAGAACATTATGTTAAAAAGGAGCTAATTTAAGATACACGATAAAGACACATAATAAAGATGAAAAAATCAACTGTGATTAACAAGAGACCAGAAACCCTGAAGTAACATCTTTGCTTTGCTGGTACAATTGATGCTGATCAGCTGGAGCTAAGAAATTAGTGCAGATTAAGAAAAGACTAGTATCATTGAGGTAATATTTTATGGGAAGTGTTTCCTCAGATAAAGCACACAGAAGCTGTGTTCTGGAAGGATCCCAAGGGTACCACATACTGACAGCCATACTTTGTATATGTAAGTCAGCCAGATGCTACTGGTATTGAAGTCATGAAGGGCTATAAGAAAGCTTGCTGAGTAAATCACGGGGCGTAACTTTGCCTAGCTTCTACTCCAGTTCCTGCCTCCAGGTTCCTGCCTCAAGTTCCTGCTCTGACCTTGCTGAGTGATGGAGTTATATACTATAAGGTGAAATAAACCCTTTCGTTCCCAAACTGCTTTGATGATATTTTATCACAGCAATAGATAATCTAACTAGAGAAATAGAGATCCTGAAAGCAAGCAGTTCTTCCTCTTGGATAGTACTTGTAAAAGTCTTTGCCATAACTCCTGCATGCCAGAAATAACAGAAGACAGATCTAGTTTGTTATCTCTCTTTCCATAAATAAGCACCCCTCTATGGAAACTATAAGTGCATATATACAATATTTTTGAAGAAAACAAAAATAAACCTATTTTGTGTAAAACTTATCAATGATAGATCAACTAATGATAATGGGAGTTTTATAGGAAACTATTGTGGAATTGTGCTTAGGTAACATTTGTTGATTAATCATTTTGTTAGTGAGATGACTCAGCAGTTAAAGACACTTGACTTCCACTCTTGACAACCTCAATTTGTAACCTGGAACTTAAGTGGAAAAAGAAAGAATCAACGCCATGACAAATTATCTTCTGACATCTACATAGACACATGATGGCATATGTGTCCACACAAGCACATCAAACACACACACACACACACACACACACACAAATAAATAAATCCAACAAAATAGAGGTCAGAGCTATGTAAAAACACAGTTGAAAGGAAAAAAAGCAACATTAAGGGAGAAGAGAGAAATGTTTTATACAAAACGGTCAAGCACCTTAAATGAAGCAAATCCTGAACTTCCCAACCAAGATATGGTCATCATATAAAGTACTCCATCATATTAGTGACTATGTACTTTATTATTTAAGAAAAATCTTTAGTATTGACTAAGTCCTAGTGAAGGGTAAAAGAAGAACATTAAAAAGATAAGATGATAGATTCTAGCAGTAGTTGAGTGTATGACTCTGTAAACTTTTGAAGTACTAGAAGTCATGAGTGAGTCTAGCTAAGACTTGAGAAGTGATGTAATTAGAACTGATTTTATATAAGTATTTGTAATAACAAGATCACCTGGCCAATGATAGGGAATGTAGGGAGGTGAGGTGAGAAGTGAGAGAAAAAATATAAAACAAAAAAGGAAAGAAAGAGATTTTATAACACTATAATTCTGCAAAGATTTATTAAGCACTATATAGAATGAGTATTATCTAGGAACTAGATTTTTAATAAATATAAAAGAGTTTATTGGATCATAGTAAGTAGAATGCATATTATGCTAAATTATATGATATCCTACTGATTATAGAATACATGCCTGAAATCCATTTACACATGTTTGAAAGACTTACCTACTTGGAGTAGAATGATTTGAAAATTCAGGAGTTAACCTTAAAGTTAGTAGTGATGAGTACTACATAAATAAGAAAAGAAGATCATCCTATCTTGTCAGCTCCCTCATGTTAGAGGTCGTTTCCAGGAAATGAACTTTAAAATAATTACAAAGTATTAAATTCATAGAAAAAGAAGTTTAATTGATTTTGTCATGTATTCCAGATATGTTAATATAATTACCAGTGGAACCCAGAATCATACTAAAATAAATCTACGTTTACCAAACCCAAGAACTTTAAGTGTAGTATAGAAACATCAGTTATTTTTCTATGTACAAGGCAATGAATGAAATATGGGAACTGCAGAGATTGAAATAAAGCAAAGCATAATTCTATGGTGGTGAGAACGGTTAGCAAGAGCATTCATAAATTAATGCCATATATTGATTTGTTTAAAAAACTTTATGGACATATTTTATTTATTTTAAATCAAGTTAGCATTTAAGATTTCCTACTCTTTAATAAATCCAACAAAATAGATTTTGGAGCTTGATCTGAAGAATACTAATGATTATATTCCTATAAAGTAAATATGCAAATGTAGGAAAATAATTATGAAACAATAAAAACACTGTATCCAAAGTATTATTAAACTATTGTAAGTATTTGAAAAGGTTTTTATTACAAGAACATGAGGTGTAATAATTTGATAACATTAAAATATTTGCAACGTTTTTGTTAGGTTGAATAATAAGTCACAAAACTGAATTCTAATTACTGGAACTTGTTAATGTTTCTTTATCAGGCAGAAGCGAGTTTGCAGATGAAACTAATTAAAGATTTGTGGGGTGGAGATTTTCCAGATGGGTGTAATATACTCACAGATGTCTCTATAAGGAGACAGATGAGAACAGTCACATTTGCGTGAAGTCCAAAAGAGGTAGCCTTGCTAAAAAAGTAGGAGACTTAGCAAGTGTTTGCATATTGCTACTAGAAGTTGAGAATGGAAGAATACCCATTTAGTTGAGACCACTAAAGGAATGTAATTTTTATTTTTCTCGATTTTTGGATGTCAAGTATTCTCAGGAAATATATACTTATGTCACTAATAATTTTGTAATCCAAACCACAACAATATGAATTGCAAACAGATGCATTATAACTTTTAATATTTCCATCATAATATAAAACATTACAATGGACATTTTTGTGTATTTATTAGAACCCAATTTATAAACAAAATATTTAAAGATATTAATGTGTCAATAAAGCAAATATGACAAAACTTGCACCCTTGGCAAGTCTCTGAAATGATCCATATGACATTTATCATAGAATTTTTTATTGTACAGGATTGATTTAGCTATTCTGAGTTTTTTGTTATTCCATATGAAATTGAGAACTGTTCTTTTGAGGTCTGTAAAGAACTATGCTGGTATTTTGATAGGAATTGCATTGAATGTGTATATTGCTTTTGGCAGGATGGCCATTTAATTATGTCAATTTTACCTACCATGAACATGGAAGATCTTTCCATCTTCTGATATTCTTCGATTTCTTTATATCTTTAATATCGTCGGTAATATCTTCAACATCTTTCTTTAATATCCAAAATATTAAATTCTACTTTCTGCATTATTTTCAACGTTGACATGTTCAATACAATGATATAATTATGTATTTATATGCGATACATTATATTAAGAAAATCACAGCACTTGGAAGGCAGAGGCAGGCGGATCTCTGTGAGTTTGAGGCCAGACTGGTCTACAAAGCAAGTCCAGGACAGCTAGACAGCCAGGGCTGTTACACAGAGAAACCCTGTCTCGAAAAACCAAAAAAAAAAAAAAAAAGAAAAAAGAAAATCAAAAAGTGCAGAGAAAAAAAACAAGAGAAAGAAATTTGTAAGTGGTTATAAGGAAATAGGAAATCCACTGGGGAAAAGATAAACTCTTTAACAATGATATAAAAGCTGGATGTGAACAAACTGAAGGATGAAACTAGAGTATCAGTACAGGGATTCAATAACTTAGAAAATGAGAACAACTACCAGTTATGATCTTGTATCTAATGAAACAGATTCTGCATAGCAAAAGAAATAAAATATTAAGATATCCTAAAGCAGTAAACATCTAATCAGAATACACAGACTCAAAATTTAATGGGCAGAAAACAAATAATCCAATCAATGCATAATCAATAGATTGAACATATACTTATCAAAATGATTTTACATGTAATAATGTTCATTATCTTTAGATATCAGGAAGATATAACAAAACTGCATTATGATTCTATCTTATTCCTGTCAATATGCTTATTAAGATCACAAAAAATAGTGATAAATAAATGTTAGTTGAGTTATGAGTAAAAAACACATTGTGGTGGTTATGTAAGTTAATCAAGCCACTTTTGAAATCTGTGTTCAGATCTTTAAAGGAAATAAAATAAAACTGCTGTAGATCTAAGCATAGCATATCTACCTTATATATAACCAAGAGAATTAAAAGTTTCTGCAGAAGGTGGTTGGATAGAAAATTAATTCTAAAAAACTACTAACTCTTCTTTACTCAAAAGATAAATGGGCCAAGAAAGAAATTAGATAAACAACACCCTTCACAATAGTCCCAAATAATATAAAATACTTAGGGGTAACTCTAACCAAGCAAGTGAAAGACTTGTATGACAAGAACTTCAAGTGCCTGAAGAAAGAAAATGAAAAAGATATCAGAAGATGGAAAGACCCCCCCCCCCCGCTCATGAATAGGTAGGATTGACATAATTAAAATGGCCTTCGGCCAAAAGCAATATACAGATTCAATGCTCTTCCTATCAAAATAACAACATAATTCTTTAAAAACCTCAAAAGAACAATTCTCAACTTCATATGGAATAACAAAAAAACCCAGAATAGCTAAACCAATCCTATACAATAAAATAACATCTGGAATTATCACCATCCCTGATTTCAAGCTGTACTGCAGATCAATAGTAATAAAAACAGCATGGTACTGGCATAGAAGCAGAACAGTTGATCAATGGAATTGAAGACCAAGAAAAAAACTCACACAACTACGGTAAAGAAATTTTTTACAGAGAGGCCAAAACCATACTATGGAAAAAAGAAAGCATCTTCGACAAATGGTGCTGGTCTAACTGGGTGTTGTGTAGAAGAATGCAAATAGGCATTATCACCCTGCACAAAACTTAAGTACAAGTGGATCATAGACCTCAGCATAAAACAGGACACACTAAATATAGTAGAAGAGGGGAAAACCCTCCAACTCATTGGCATAGGAGACAACTTTTCTGAACAGAACATCAATATCTCATACTCTAATAAATGGGACCTTATGAAACTAAAAATCTTCTGTAAGGCAAAAGATACTTTCATTAGAGCAAAAAGGCAACCTATAGATTGAGAAAGGGTCTTCATTAATCCCACATTTAACAGAAGGCTAATATCCAAATTTTACAAAAAATTCCAGAAAGTAAACACCAAGAAACCAAATAATCCAATCAAGAAGTGGGGTACAGAACTAACCCGAGAATTCATAAAAGAGGAATCTGTAATGACCAAGAGACACTTGAATAAATGTTCAACATCCTTAGTCATTAGAGAAATGCAACTCAAAATGACTCTGAGATTTCATCCTGCACCTGTCAGATGGCTAAGATCAAAAACTCAAGGGGCAGCACATGTTGACATGCTGGTGAGAATGTGGAGAAGGAAAGCACTCCTCCATTGCTGGTGGGAATACAAACTTGTATAACCAATTTGGAATTCAGTTTGGCTATATCTTAGAAATTTGGGACTAGTTCTACCTCAAGCCCCAGCCATACCACTCCTGGACATATATACAAAAGATTCACTATAAAACCACAAGGCCATCACCTCAACTATGTTCATAGCAGCTTTATTCATAATAGACAGAAACTGGAAGCAACCCAGATGTCCGTCAACCAAAGAATGGATAAAAAAAAACAAAAACAAAACCAAAAAACTTTGGTACATTTACACAATGGAATATTACACAGCTACCAGAAACAAAAAAAATCATGCAATTTGCGAACAAATGGATGGATCTAGAAAAGCTCATTCTAAGTGAGCTAACTCAGACCCAGAAAGGAACACACGTTATGTATTCACTTACACGTGGATATTAACCGTATAGCCCAGGACAACCAACCTACAACCCACAGACCCAACCAGACAGGAACCTAGCATAACTATTCCTATGAAAAACCCCACCCAGCAGTCAGTGATGGACCCTGTTGCTTCTTAGAAGAACACCTTACCCTAGCTGGACTACCATATCAAGTTCCACTATAAGAGGAAGCTCTTAGTGCTCATGTGACTGATGAACTAGGGGATTTGATATGTAGGGCTTCCCCTCACCGATGAGGAAAGGATAGAGATGAGGAAGAGGGAGAGAGAGGAAGGGGCAGGGAGGAGAAGAGAGGAAACCTGATTGAGTTGTAACTTGAATAAATAAATTAATAAAAACAAAAAAAGAATAGTTACTGTAGATACACAATTACATTTGTGTTTGTTGATGCATTGTTCACAGAGTCCAATTTATATAATCAAACTTTGGTTGAACTAGTGATATGAATGAATGTATAAAGGGCACAGTTTCTTTACATACACAAACATACACACACACAAACACACATGTAATGGATTTAATGGAATATAATTTACGTTCTTCTTGCATGTACATATGCACATATATGCAATGGATTATTATTTAGAGATAATTAAAAATAAAATCATGTTGTATGTAGAAAACTGGATTGATCACTATGTCATCATGTAAAGTGCAGTAACACAGAAATGTCAGAAAAATCATCATACACTTTCTCCCATATTTGGTTCTTAAAATTTTGATACACAAGAATGGTCCCTTAGACAGGATGAGGATGGAAAGGATATCAAGAGAGCATAAACAGAAATAGATATGACTAGAGGAAATTATATATATATATATATATATTTAAATTGTGCCTCTGAAGCCTGTAGTTCTGTATTTCAATATGAGCCAACCAAAAGGTACAGTAAATAATAATCTATATAAGAAAAGCAAGATAATTTTAGTTTAACAACTTCCTAATTTAAAATGTATTATTAATGCTTTGTCAGTAATAAAAAATTTTAAACTGAACTATAAATGCTGCAGAATATTGGCCAAGTTTGAGGAGAAAGATTAGATGGGGTTATTGGGGTAACCTAAAAATGAACTAAAATAATTTGATGGTCCTGGGTTTAATAAAAAGAGCAAGGCTTGGACAAAGTGAAAATGAGCAAATGATCAAGAGTCAAAAAACCCCGAGACTATGAAATTGTGGTGTAATACATCTGAATTCATTTCCACTGTTTGTGATGCTACTGCAGAGTTTTTCAGTTGGAAGGAGAATCATATTTACAGTTTCTGAACTACACCTATATTTCACTATCACTCATATGGAATGTTTAAATCATTGTGAAATTTAGACTGAGTAACAGACTTAACTCAAAATTATAAAATACAAAAATTTGTAGAAAGATGAAAATTTGATAGTCTTTGTTGGTGAGAAGCTGTCAGACTAAAAGTATAATGTGGAATCCCACATGTCTCATGATGATAGGGCCTTATTTTTTCCTTCATAAAAGATTTGAAATATGTGGTATTGTTAATAATAATTTTCATTTAATTAAAAATCACAAGATCTATGTAATTTCTGATTTATTTTTGAGTTATTCATTCAATTTGATTATTTTGTCTTTGGCTATGTAGTTTAACCTCAAAGTTTGTAAAATAGATTTTATTATATTCATTGTATACCATTTTATTATAACCTGAAAAAATAACTGAATACAGCAGAAATAGATTTGATGTCATACATATTGAAAAATATAGTAGTTATGCATAGATTTATCATAATATTTCCTGGATGTTTGTAACAGCATTGTAATTCTGAAAATTAGAAATGTGTTGTGTAAAATGAAGATTCAATAAAATTTGAATAACATTCATGAAATTACTTTAATAATCATGAAATATTTCCATGTTGTGGCATAATTGTCAGATTTCAATGTGTTCATTATTTTATAGTCATAAATTACTTCTCAAGTATATCCAAATATATTGATTTCATGAGCACTGTGCAAAAAGAAATATTCATCAATAAATTTTTAATTTTCAACAAAAAGGCTAATTATTTTCATCTTTAATATTCACAAAAATCAATGAGGCAACAGTTAACAAATTAAAGCTTATTATTACTGGAAGTTCAGAAAAGTATTTATTTCACACTAATGTTCTTGCTCATTTGATAACAAAAAAGCAAAGATAAGATCTAGCTAAAGTGATAAATAACATTTATATATAAAATTGTAAATGGCTACAAACTAATTTATTAGAAGCATTTTAGCTTTAATAAATTGAACACAAACATGCCATTTGCTCCAAATATTTGAAAAGCATAACAGATTTTTTTTTTAGCAGCAGCTACATTTATAAAATTCCACATTGAGAAATTATGTTGGAATACAACAGAATATATTTGCAAAGGCATGCTTCAGACATGGTTGACTCCTCATGCACACCTTACAGAACTACTTACAAAACTGTACTTTTATGGTGACATTGTCACTTGGTGAAATGTTCTATCCTTTCTCTAGAATCTGAAATTTAAGACTTCACTTCACCACACTTGAATTCATTCACCAGAAAGCCAATGGAAGAATGTAAGAAAACTAGCATGAAATCAAGTAAACTAGAAATTCTTTCCAAATCTTTGAAGTCAACTTTATGTTGAAATATCTGTCTTTGAGTCCTCAACTTGAATTTGCAATCTTCCTGCATCAGGCTCCATAGTGCTCAGGTTGTAGAGGATACTCCACTTATTACAATAGCCATATTGGAGTAGATTTGTAAGTTAGTAAATAAACAAAATATCATGACATGTATATGAGAATAATTTGGTCAAAAGCATAAAAGAATCTGAAATATTACTCTGCTTACATGATAAGAAATTAGCCTTTTATAGTGTCATGGATGCTGGCAGGAAGCACTAAACAAGAATTAGTTCCTGTGCAATATTAATTTACCATATTAAATGATTTATTTTACTTCCTAAATTGTACTTTGTTCCAGTTAAAATGGGGAAATTTTATATGCCCTCTATCCTAATGTAAGTTTTACAAAAATCACTAAGAAAGTATACAGGAAAGTTATTTGAATATTAGGAGCCATCCTATATTTTAATTATACCAATCATTAGGGAGAGATTACTTGTGTTTCTACTGTTACTGAATATTCTGCACTATATGTTCTGCATTGTATTAAAATTATTTTATGTAATTACATTATAGCTTTTTATTTATAGTGCAATATCTTAGACGTCTGTCCTTTCATATGTGCATTTAAAATGCTGACATATTTTGAAAGATTCCCTCACTATTACCAACTCTGCTCCAAAATGACCAGGATTGTATTATCAGAAATTGTTTCCACATACATGTGCATCTGTGCTCCACTTAGTTAGATAAATTATATTGTGCTATTGAAGACAAACAGAAGATTTAACTTTAAAAAAATAAATTTATTTATTTGTTGCTTCAGGTTACGTCTCCATCATATTGTCCTCTTTTCTCCCCTTCCCAGCCCCACCCTCCCACCATCTATTCCCTAACCCTCTACCCCTAACCCTTCCATCCCACTGTTCTGGAGTGGAGTGTCCTTACATAATAGTCCCTCACCCCAGTTCAGAAGTCATATGAGGGCCAAGAGCCTCCTCATACAATGGAGGCCTACAAGGCAGCACCACTAGGGCAAAGTGTCTCACTGACAGGAGAAAAAGTCTATGTTCATGTTCCCTTTGGTTCATTTGTCGTAGTATAGTTATCCTGTACTATATAGCTAAAATCCAACTATAAGTGAATAGATGTCATGGGGGCCTACAAGTCAGTATCATCAGTGAAAAGTGTCTTATTTCCAGGGAGAGAAAACTAAAAAACAAAAAACAAACAAACAAAAAAACTATGTCCATGTTCCCTTTGGTGCATTGTTTGTAGTATAGATATCCTGTACTATATAGCTAAAATCTTACTATAAGTGAATAGATGCCATGTGCATCCTTCTGAGTCTGGGTTAGCTCACTCAGGATGAGCTTTTCTAGTTCCATCCATTTGGCTGCAAATTGCATAATTTCATTGTTTCTGATATCTGAGTAATATTCCATTGTATAGATGTACCACGGTATTTTAATCCATTCTTCGGTTGAGGGACATCTGGGTTGTTTCCAGTTTCTAGCTATTACAAATAAGGCTGCTATGAACATAGATGAGGAAACTTCCTTATGATTCCGTGAGGAGTCATTTGGATGTATACCCAGAAGTGGTATGGCTGGGTCCTGAGGCAAAGCTATTCCAAGTTTTCTAAGATATCGCCATACTGACCTCCATAGTGGTTGCACATGCCTGAGCTTCCACCAGCAATGG
Organism: Lophiomys imhausi; assembly: GCA_907164525.1. NCBI lineage: Eukaryota > Metazoa > Chordata > Mammalia > Rodentia > Muridae > Lophiomys > Lophiomys imhausi. Next base: position 2,714,527 of record CAJQZJ010000727.1, on the reverse strand, counting down.
AGGAAGGTTCCCCTTTCTCCACACCCTCTCCAGCATGTGCTGTCATTTGAGCTTTTGATCTTAGCCATTCTGACAGGTGTGAGTTGGAATCTCAGAGTCCTCTGAGTAACATTTCTCTGATGATTAAGGATGTTGACCATTTCTTCAAGTGTCTCTCAGCCATTAGGGATTCCTCCTTTGTGAATTCTCTATTTAGCTCTGTCCCCCATTTTTTGATTGGATTATTTGGTTTCATGGCACTTAATTTCTTGAGTTCTTTGTAGATTTTGGGTATTAGCCCTCTGTCAGATGTGGGGTTGGTGAAGATTTTCTCCCAGTCTGTAGGCTGTCGTTTTGTTCGAATGACAGTGTTTTTTGCCTTACAAAAGCTTTTCACTTTCATGAGGTCCCATTTATTGATTGTTGGTCTTAGGTTCTTTGCTGTTGGTGTTTTGTTCAGGAAGTTGTCACCTGTGCCACTGAGTTCAAGGGTTTTTCCTACTTTTTCTTCCAAAAGCAATATATAGATTCAATGCAGTTCCTATCAAAATACCAACACAATTCTTTATAGACCTAGAAAAAGTTATTCTCAATTTCATATGGAACAACAAAAAACCCAGAATAGCTAAATCAATCCTGTACAATAAAAAAACTTCTGGAGGTATCACAATCCCAGATGTCAAGCCGTACTACAGAGCAATAGTAGTAAAAACAGCATGGTGCTGGTATGGAAACAGACCAGTAGATCCATGGAATTGAATTGAATACCCAGAAATGGACTCACACACCTATGGCCACCAAATTTTTGACAAAGAAGCCAAAATCGCACAATGGAAAAAGGACAGCATATTGAACAAATGGTGCTGGTCCAACTGGATGTCCACTTGTAAAAGAATGAAATTAGGCCCATACTTATCAACTTGTACAAAACTTAAGTCCAAGTGGATCAAAGACCTTAATATAAGGCTGGTCACACTAAATGTACTAGAAGAAAAAGTCAGAAGATTTAACTTTAATAAAGATGTTTTCCTGCCTGAAAATCTAATTCTGGAAGCTTTCTTTACTAAAGAAACCATAATAAAAATTCAAAGATCTAGAGTAACTTCACTGGACCACTCTTATAAAACCCTTGATTATTTTTAGCTCCAATTTTATTCATTAATTTTTTTATTAATTAAAATATTTTTTTAATTTAAATAGATTTTATCATATTCTTTTCTTACCCCAAGTTCTTTCATATCACATACCATCCCCAACCACCTAGTTTTAAATTCTTTCACCAAAAAACAAAAACAGAAACTAAAACCCAACAAAACCAGTACAATAACAAAAACTCCCAAAACCAAGAAAACAAAGCATTACCCACAAAGGAAAAAAAAATACCTAAACAAACTGTAACCAAATAAAGGCAGACACAAAAAAACTTGGAGTCTATTATTGTGGTGACCTCTAACACAGCTGTCATCACACAAGGGGGTTCTCAGGGAAAGGTGAGTGAGCTGTCTGCACAAACCTCCAGCATTCACTCAGAAGACAAACAGATGCCACAGGGATGATGTCTAATCATTTCCCATTTTTAATGTTTGTTCTCTGGCTTATATGCAGAACCAAATGAGGGATTTCCATGAGGGGTTATGTGGGCCAATCAACATAAAGGCCATCCCATCATACCACATAGCACAAGCCTGGTAACACAGTGATCATGCACTGATCTCAAGCTTGGAAGTCTTGCTCACCCAATCAGCTATACCCACAATAGGGCTTCAACTCTGCCCCGACATCTTCGCTATCTCTCACAAGTTATTTTCATTTTCCCAGCAATGAGGTGTTTTTCATAAGCCTCCATTTCCTAGGACCTCATATCTTCTCCTGCTTTATTTATTTAAACAAAAGTGAGGCATGGAGGGGGACAGACCCAGGGAGAGAGACCAGCCTCTTGCCCATTGACATTAGTAGTGAAGCAAGACAATGGGGAGAGAATGGGAATGATGATCAGTGATCATCATCCTTTATGAGTGCTCATCACCCCTCAAAGGTCTCCCAAGACCTCATTAAGGGCCATGTTAATCCAAGGTTGTGGGGGACCCCATTAGGGAGAGCCTCCTTGATCACCTGAGCAAGCATCACCAGCTTGTGACTTGATTGTACATTTTGTTGGCAATACTTCTAGTACTGATATAGACCCAAAACTATTAAAACATAAATAAGAATCAACCCCATCAATGTCAGGTTAGGCAACCAAACCAGGAAGTCAATTAACTCCACACATCTTGAAAGAAAGTGGTAGTAGGGATAATCAGAACCCTAGCATCATTAAATTTTATAACATCATTAAGTACCAATCTTGACATTTATAAACACTTATTATTTCAAGGCCTCTTCATATATATAGACAGATAAGCAATCATAGTAATAGGATTTTTTTACTCTATATTGAGAATTACAGAGATGATGTTGTAACAAGGCCATTTCTTGTGGTTCCCATGTCAAGATGATTGGCCAGGGCAAGTTGTTGTTGTATCCCAGAGACATCATGGACAACTTTCTGGAGAGTCTGAGCTGTAGTGGTGGTTTGTGTCAGGGTCACAGCAGATATGGTTGCAGCAGAGGCAGAGTTAGGGATGTCTGTCTGACAGTGATGGTCCAGGCTGGCCTCGAAATTATGATCTTCCCCCCTCTGCTTTCTTCCATTCTAGCCTGTAGGATTTGTAACCCTCCAATCAACAGCCAAACCAGGCACATTAGCATCTGGAAGACAAGATGAAAAATAACCGCTCAGGAGCTCTTTTGTAGTCCTGGAGCTCTGTATGTTGTTTATTGGCTTTTTTCCTCTTTTTTTTTTCTTTTTCTTTTTATCCAAATGTGGGCACTTTGGCCTAATCTGGTCATGTGGTTTTGAAGCCAAAAGAGAGCCTTTCTCTCCTTATTGGTCATTTGTTTCAGTTGATGTGGTGGCATCATCAGGTGCAAGAGACCTCTCACCCTGAGGGAGAATTTTAAGGTACCTTCCAGGTACTCATATAGGGCTTGTTTTTCCTATTGGGACCACACACCCAAATCCTCATTCCATGGTTATAAATAGGTTAGGTCCCCTCCATAATTCTGTGGCAGGATCTTTCCATTTACCAGTATTTCTGTCTATTTTATGATCTTGAGTTGACCAATGTTTTTAGAAACATGAAAGAGTCTCATTTTTTGAAAAATTTAAAATATTTAAATTAAACAATGCCAATGAGGGCTCATTGGCCCTTTTTGTTCTTGTAGTTGGGTCTTTATGTTTTGGTGATGTCTCTCAACAATTGCCCATCACCTAGGATTATGAGGAATTCCTGTAGTATGTTTAATCTGGTGAAAGAAGTCTTGAAGGGCCCTGCTAACAACGCATGGTCAATTACTTTCTTTTTTCCCTGATGAGATAGGCCTAGTGTGTCAAAACATTGTAAAAATGGCTCTCTTCATGTTTAGCCTTTTCATCTGTATGGACAGGGGCCCTACAGGCACGAGACAAAGTATCAATAGACACAAATATGTAAACTTTACAAAGGGAGCATAGTTTGTCACATCAGTTTACCATAGTGCATTAGGTTTTAAGCTGTGGGGGTTTACTCCCATTGATTATAAAGGAGAGATTTGTAGGCAGGATTTACAAGTACAAACAATCTTTTTTAAATCTCCAAACTGGATATGGGTAAACCTTTTGTAAAGTCCTCTCTAATTAAGGTGAGCTAGATCATGAAGACCATGTGCCTCCTATACAGTAGCATCCTGGACCCTAGATGAAGCTTCTTCATCAGCAAGGTGGTTTCCTAAGGACATCAGGCCAGGTAACCCTTGATGGCCTCTGAGATAATGTACATATATATTGTTTACTCTGTCAAGCAGTAATGTTCGTGCTTGAATCATTAAAGAGGTGATGGAATTACTATCCAACTGCATATAGGATTGGGGCAGTCCAGGAAGCAAATTTACCACACATTGGCTGTCAGAGAACAGGTTCATCGGTTGGGGGAACTTAGACAAAGCTAGGATGACTGCAAACAATTCTTCAAAACTGAGCTGAGTCCTCATAGAGATGTGTATATGTTTTTCAGTCATGATCCCAAAATATGGCAGCACCTGTCCCTTCTCTACCCCTGTCTGTAAACATGTTGATGTCCCCCATAATAGCCTTAAATTTGAATAACTGAGGGGTTCTCCAATCCAAATTTTTAAAGGAAGTAACCCATTTAGATGGCCCATAATGGAAGTCTAGCTTTCCAAGGAATCCCTCAAGTGAAAGATCCAGCCTGGCATTATTTCTTTGACCCCATTAAACGTCTGACATTCTATAAGGAACTACATTCTTGATGGGTCATGCCCATAATGGCACAGCACAATGTCCCTAGAATTCATTATTAAACAAGCCACTTAGCCTATTGAGACACACCCTGGGCATACCTTGTAAAGCAGAATTAACTCATTGTAATGGTTGACCCCTCTGAACAACCACGGACATAAGCAGAGGAATGCTGGGTGGGATCCATGGCTGAAGGTTTTCATGAGGCTCATACTGAGCTAGTTCTGCTTTGTCAATAGCCTTTTGAACAACATGAAACACAGTCTCATGTTAAGGCCCCAAAGTTATGATGCCTGTGGGTTGTCTACCCTTTAGGAGCTCAAAGAGAGGTAAAAATTGTCCCATGGACACAGGTATCCAGGCTTGGAACCAATTGATCTTATCCAAAACCCTCTGGATGTCTGTTAAGTTGTAAGAGTCTGAAATATGAAGCTGTGGCTGTAAGGGACCCACACCCTCCAGTGACAGCTGTGCTATCAATATTTGAAAGGGGGGCAGAATCTGAACCTTATTGGAGGAAATATGTAAGCCTCCCTCAGTCAAGAATCTGTAAAACTTTGTATGCCCTCCCCAGTGTTTCTGGGGAGAGGGAAACAAGCAGGATATCATCCATATAAACATGCAATGTAATATATTTTAGTTCTTGAACAGGTTTAAGGGGGGCTTGAGCATAATTTTGGCAAAAGGTTGGGCTATTAGCCATGCCCTGGGGAAACACCCTACATTCATACTACTTATTGGGTCCCCCAAAATTGAGGGAAGGCATAGAGAAGGTGAATTTCTCACAATCCTGAGGTTGTAGGGAAATGGAGAAGCAGTCCTTAATATCAATAACCAGTAAATGAAGGCCCTTTGCAATTGCAGTTATCCAGGGGAGCCGCTGCAGGGGTATGACCATCTGATTATTAATCCACCTAAGATCCTGTAACATTCTGCATTTATTAGATTTCTTCCTAATTACAAACACAGGAGTATTCCATGGACTAATGGATGGTTGGATATGTATAAGCCTTAACTCTTCAGCCATAAGCTCTTTTAATGCCTTTAACTTAACCAAAAGGAGAGCCAACTGCTCCACTCACATTGGGGGTCCGGAAGTCCACTGAACAAGGGGTACCTGGGGAGCAGTGGCCTTTAGGATTAGGAGGGCCTTTCCCAAATAGCCTGTCCCTCTGTCACCAGCCGTTGTGATTCCTCCTCATCCAAAATATCATCATAAAGACCTTATTATCCATGGTAATGTAGGCATCTGCCTAGTCCAAGTTATCTTGACCTAACAGGTTTGCATTGATCCCTGAAGCAACCAAAGGCCTAACCTTCCCTGTGGAGCTATCCACATCTTTCCACAGAAGCCAGTCCTGGCTTTCCTCTGACCGGGTGTTCCTCTGACCACCAAGATTGAGAGCCCAGGGAACAAGTTTCCAGCTGTGAGGGACATCCTCTTTTCTTAACACAGTCCGATGGGCACCAGTATCTATCACTTGCCAATAAATTAGTAAACACTTTTACTGACACATCCTCAAGTGTGCTATATCTGTTTGCAAGGCATCTTTCAGTACAGTTACACTGAGAAGCAAAATTTATCAGGGTAATATAAAAGCATGAACAAGGTAGAAGATATAAATTAAATATAGCATGTAGATGTCTAATGTTTAGTCTATAAGACTATAGCATACTAGTTTGCTAGTATTTGTGGAAATTTGGCCAAGAGTCTATGGAAATCTTCTAAAGTGCTGTTGAATAAAATATTTAAGAAGAAATTTTATTAATTTTGGGTAAAGTGTATATCAGAAGTTACTGTAGTCCAAAAAGAAAGATATTTTTTCAAAAAATATGAATACAGACTGCTTTACTTTGTATCCATTACTAAAACCAATGAATGCATTGATGTGTGTGGTGGAGATTTGCATAGAATTGTCACAAATATGATCCAATCGTATTATTTTTAAAATGTAAATAATAGAAAAATGCTATTAATGTATGAAACTACTAAGCAGTGTACAATAAATTGTAACCAAATGGATTAGACCCACAGTAAGTGCAATTTTAACAAACTTGGAAGATTAAAAAACACTGAAGGCAATAAGATTATGTATCTATCATAAGAGTCATATGAGGCTCAAGTAAAAGTAAGTTTGTACAATTTAGAAAATATCTCTTGGTTTACTTACTCAATTAGAATGCTTTCATATTTCATTTATTAGCTATGATAATTCATAGTTACATCTTCAACAAAAATACTAGTATTGAAATTGGTAGGTTGTTACTTCTAAAAAAACATTAAAAAATTCCCATAGGCCAACGATAACAGAAAATTATCGTAATACTCCTGCAAAATTATGTCATAGAGCAATGGAGTAAAGATAATTAGCAAAGCAATGGGTGGATGTTTCAGAGTAAATAGTGAAAAAAAGCAGACATGAAGACAAGATATTATCATTTTCTAGTCATATAAAGAATGAGAAATTTGCTTATGCTATCTATTCTTTGGTGAGAGGTGTTCTGATGAGGACACTTCAGTTATGGTGTTATGAGTAATCCAACAAAAGACCACTTGCATACAGGTTTAAGCCAATAGAATGTCTTTATTAGTCAGTCATGATTACACTGGGTGTTCAGGTCCTGAGTGTAGTACTGAACCTTTCTCATGGTGAGTTTTTAAGCACACAAACCACATCCTGGGTTGACATATTTAATTAGTAAAAACAGTCAACCAGAAACAGAACTATAGAAGCAATACAGTAAGGTTAGTACATTTAGGGACTTTCTCAGAACTGTCTACTTTGATGGATTCGTTCTTTGTTGTCATTTTGGCAGGCATTAAGGTCTATGTCCTTGGCTCTTTATTCTTAATGATGCCTCAGTTGCTCTAATATCATAGAATCTGTTTTGCTAATTTCTGGGAGCATGTCACAAGTGAACACTAATTGAACTTTAAAAATGCATTTCCATAGAAAATATTATAAAGAAATTCATACACAAATAATTTTATATAATCTATATTTATTTAAGTAATTAAATCTCTTTTAATAAATACTGATCAATTATCCTTAAGTTCTAGAATTTAAATACTATTAAACATGACCAAATAAGAGCCTAGGAGGAGAATCCATATTCCAATGTATAGATGAGGGAAGGATGAGTTCTCATGGTTCTATATTTTTTTTAAATAAAAGTTGCCAAAAACCATCTCTTGAATAGTGCTCTACACTGTATATATAATCCTCTAGCTACATAGATCTTTCCCAAACATATTTTCATTAGAAATAAACAACAAAATTTTATGTACTTCAGGTTTATGACACTATTTTTGTATTCATATACACAATTAAATGATATAAAAATTTATGATATAACATAATATTTATAATATTAATACAATAATTTATATAATTATATAAAATTACAGAATGATATAAAACTTCACACATATTTATCATCTCCTAGAGGTACCATTATTACGTCAAGAAATCACAACTCTGTAACAGAGTTACCAGTAGTCCCTCCAGTGCTATACTGCTGATACTCACAATGGATCAATCCCACAAATGAATCTGTATGCAGGCCTCATCGTTTTGTAGAGGAAAAATCAACTGTAGAAGATGAAGAAAACAATGCAAGAAGAGGTGACTGAAATTATGATCCCCTAAAATATATGGTTTACATTAAATATTACAAACAATTTGGGAAAAAGATGAAAATTAGATGAATAGATGAAGGAAAAGGTGGAAAGAAAGAAGAAAAAGTTTTATTTTTTTGACAATTCAGACAAGAAAATAATAGACAATGGAAACAAAAGTTAAAATAAACACTAACACCCTGAGGGTATCTAAATGGATTGGATAATAGGCAGGACATGCTGACTCATGTAACAGAACATTGTTTTCTACAATGATGTCACCAGGTGTGAAAAGTCATGCATGTCAGGAACAAGCTTTTTGAAACTACATTTGAGCATGCAGAGAAATTTATAAATTCCAATGAACCTAGAGAAACAATTTATGCTTTATTCTTTTTTTTTTTTCAGTTTATACCTGCTAGGAGAGGGAAAAATCAGTTTTCTTCAATGGAATGACCTGGAGTGAATCAAGCACTTCAAGGGAGGCCTTGTTTTCAGGAATAGTTGATCTACATATAATGTGTGGGGGCCCGGGAAATGGAGGTTTATGAAAAACGCCTGTCGTGTCTGTTTGTCTTCTTCGGAGTGAAGGGTGGAGGTTCTGGTGGGCAGTGCACTCAGCTTTCCCTGAGAAACCCCTAAGTGGTGACTGCTGTGTCAAGGATTGTCACATTACTGGCTCAGGAACATGGGACATGAAGAGAGACCCATGTCTACACAAGGAACAGGAGGAGACGGTTCAGGGCTAAGCAGACAGCAGAGTGAGTGATCCCCGAAGGGATGGAGCATGCAACTTCAAAACTGAAGAGCCTGTACTTAAAAGCGCTAAAATATATGCTTCAAAGCAGAGGTTTGGAGCTTTCCGAGACTCAAGCCACTAAGGTATGGAAGCCGGTTCTATGAACCGTGTCATGGGTATATTCTGAAAACTTGTTTTGCTGGGGTGCATAGGATTACATTGTGCACCTTGTGGCAAGGCAAGAGATCACGCAGGGCAAAGATTTTTCACCAATTTTGTTTAAATTGCACTTAGTGTGGGGCTAATCCATTTGGTTACAAATTATTGTATATTTCTTAGTACTTTTATATCTTAATAGCATTTTTCTGTGCTACCTTAAAAATAAAATTATTTACATTTTAAAAATAATATGATTGGATCACATTTATGACAATTTTATGTAAATCTCTACCACACACACCAATGCATTGGTTTTAGGTAATGGATACAAAGTAAACCAGTCTGTATTCATATTTTATGAAAGCATATCTTACTTTTTGGACTACAGTAACTTCTGATATACATTTTACCCAAAATTAATAAAATTCCTTCTTGAATATTTTATTCAACAGCACTTTAGAAGATTTCCATAGACTCTTGGCCAAATTTCCAAAATATTAGCAAACCAGAATGCTAGAGTGTTATATACTAAACATTAAATATCTACATGCTATATTTAATTTACACCTTCTACTTTGTTCATGTTTTTATATTACCCTGATAAATTTTGCTTCTCAGGGTAACTGTACTGAAAGATGCCTTGCAAACAGATATAGCACACTTGAGGATGTGTCAATAAAAGTATTTACTAATTTATTGGCAAGTGTGTGGGTCACGAAAGAAAGGAAGAAAGTTCAGAACAGGCAGGACTGCCTAATAAGCTGGGTCCTGAGTGAAAAAAATTAAAAGGGAAAACAGAAATACGGCAAAACTGTACTGCATTTGCGTCTGCCGTATCTGTCCCAGGACTTGAGACACCAAATGTCTCCAAATTCATAAAGGTCCCTGTTGTTGGTTATTATTATCTGATCCTTCCACTTCCTGCAACTGAGAAACTACAGATTTCCCTTACTCTCCAGCCTCCTGACTTCCATTTTGGCCTACATAGTCTGTGATCACTTAGCTAATGTAACAAATCTCTCACAATTAATATCCACTTGAAAAATTTTGGTCTCGCTCAATTCAGTTGCAGTCAGCTTTTCACTTTCTTTTCCTTTCTTCTTCTTTTTTTTTTTCTCTTCTTGAATTCCAAGGAGGATACCCTGTTGTATAGAAAGAATTATGCTTTCACAGTTGCAGGAGTTTTACAAGACTCCTGCTTTTCTTTCTTTTTTTTTTTAATTACTTTAGTTTTTTTATTTCTTCAAGTTACATCTCAGTCACAATCCCTTCCCTACTCCCCTTTCCTGTCCCACCCTTCCACCTTCTTCCCCCCAACAGCTTCCCCTTTCAGTCCAACAAATGGTTCCTTCTCTTATAACAGTAAATACTATACAAAAAAAAACAGAAATAAATATGCCACATTTATGAGAGTTAAATGGCCCAGTATACATTCCCAATGTCCAGTTCATACATATTTGACCCCTGACTTTAACATTCTACCATCTAACCATCTCCATGAGTTTAAAGTTCTATATTTGACTCAGCTTTCATACTAACTTGCATCACTATTAAAAGCATCTTCTTAGATCCAGAACGCCCTCTTGATTCCTAAACAACTCAAAATTTAACTATGAGACTCTAGCTGTCTATTCTTCAACCACCTCAGAGACTCGAGAGGAATAAATATATCTGATTATATAGGAAGTGCAGGGCCTGCAGCTTCCAAAACTAAGAAATGACATACCAGTGACTGCTTGGACAGTTCCCATTTTCTCTCCATACATTCCAGCATCAATCTTCAGCCTTTTGGTCCTGTTTCTCTGACAGACATTTATTGTAGAGCAGGGATTATAAAGGACTTACCTACCCTGTCTTGGCAGAGCTAGGCTGTCGACTTCCCTGCTGCCAAGTTTTGTCCTTTTTGGACAGCAGTCTGTCTGCAGTTGAAGCAAGGGTTTTTTTAATGCCAAGAGATAGGCTTTCCACTAATTCAACCATCTCACACTGGAGATTCTTCGATGCTTATCTTCTACTTGGAGTAGAATAGGGGGTGCTGTCAGGAGCTGACATGTCTCGATATATAAAAAAAACTTAATTTAAGACCACATCTTTGAATGCCATATTCTGAAGATCTCTTGGGGTTTTTGAAGATGCCCTATCTATCTCTTGTATTTAGATAAGCAAATGTTGCTTGTCTCTTAACAACTTGATTACTGAGTAGCTTAGAGAATATCTGTGATAGACTGTCATAGTAGCTAACAAAGTGACATGCTTGCATGAATAGGAGTTTGTATTTCTTAACTATCCTAAAGAGTTTAAGACGGTTGGTATCAAGAGGCCAGAACTTCACATTTCATTTTTAAGTATCTCTAGGTACAATACCATTGGGAAGCATTACCTTTAATTTTGTATCAATATACAAAGATCTGTTCCAATGTGGCTAAATATACTCTTAATTTTGTACCAATATACAAAGATCAATACCTATGTAGCCCAATACAATCTTAATATTGCATCAATATACAAGGGTCAATACCATTGTGGCCAACTATAATCTTAATTTTGTATCAATATACAAAGATCAATACCGATGTAGTCCAATACAATCTTAATTTTGCACAATAAACAATGGTCAATACCACGTTAGCCAAATATAATACTAATTTTGTATCAATATACAAAGGTATAAGGGCATATTCAATAATCTGTCCCTTCTTCTTGGTCCTTCCCATACTATGTCTATGTCTCATTTTTCTCAAGTCCGTGCACTCCTACATAGGAAAGAAAGAAGGACACAGAAAAGGAAAAGAAGGAAGTCCCTGGGTCTAACCTCCAAAACCCATTTAACAAGACCATTTAACAGCTTGTAGTCTCTTCCTCTAAATAACAAAGTTTTCAGTTATCCTTCAAATAACCAAAAGGGGGGGGGGCGCGGAGAACACCCTCCCCACACTCTGGGTATGGGACGTCCCTCTCTTAAAATGACTTCCTGCTGATTTGGGTTGTAGTAAACCTGTTTGGGGCCCAAAGCAGAATGGAAAAATGGTTAAAAATGTTAGTACAATCCTTTTATGTTCAGTCCTTCTGTGCTCAGCTGTTTAGATGTCCTAAGGATTTTGTAGGCAGAAGCTGATCTTGCAAGCTTTACTGAAGTTCTGGCTGGGGCAGTGTGTAGAGCTGAACGGTCTTAGCGATTTTGAGTTGTTGTGGTTGTAGACTGTTGATGGAAACAGCTATTGAGGGAGTCTGTAAGGCTGAATCATCTGGGCCACTCGTCCTCTTTGGTGTCTGATTCTGTTTTCTGTTGAGGTTTCCATTGTCCAGTTGTCCCTAGGTTCTTGAATGGATGCTTTGAATCTCCTGGAAAGATAAGAACAGAGCCCTGCCCTAATCCTAACTCTGGGACAATTACCCTTTTTGTTTGGGGGGGGTTAGGTAATATTTCTCCTGAAGCAAATTTGGTTTTTTGACAATATATAAAGTATTATCTTTCAATCTGGGTTAAAGAAGAAATTATTTTGTTATTTTGGAGCTAAACAAGCTTTAGAGTATATATTTTGAGATCTCAAAGGACAATTTGTTTGTATTGAGTAGGCCTTTTGCAAGTAGCTTTTAAACTTAGGTCCTTCCAAATCCTATGTATCGGTCGCTGCATTCTAATTATTAGGATCAAAGACCTGTGGTTCCCATCTGAAGGGATTAAAGATGTGTTCCACCATTCCTGGATCGAAGTTTTTCTCTACTTAGAGTTTATTTTGTATCAGGCTGACCTTGAGCTCTGAGATCTTCCTGTTTCTGTCTCTAGTATGTTGAGATTAAGGGTGTACTCTTCTTGAATGATGGGATTACGGGTGTGCACCCTCACCACCCTGTTCTATGTAACTCTAGAATTTATAAGACCACTAACTCTATAGTGCTCCTCCCGTCTCTGCTGAAGTTAAAGGGATGGGTTAACTCCACATTTTTCATGTATTTTACCTTAGCTCTAAGTTTTTTCGACTGTTGGAGGTTTATAAAACCAGGTTGAACGACTGTAACCTTTATTTTATTTACAGTGTTTTAAAATTGTTACCTGCTTTTTTAATTAATAAATTTATTTGTTTGTTGCTTTAGTTTACATCTCTATCATATTGTTCTCTTTCCCCTCTTCCCAGCCCCACCCTCCTATCCTCTACTCCCTAACCCTTCCCTCTTGTTCCTCTGGAGTGGAATGTCCCTACATAACAGTCCCTCGCCACAGTTCAGGAGTCATATGAGGGCCAAGAGCCTCTTCATACACCGGGGGCCTACGAGGCAGTACCGCCAGTGAAAGGTGTCTCCTTGCTATGGGGGGAAAACTAAAAAAAGACCAATAAACACACAAGCCCACAAAAACAAAGAATAACAACAAAAAAGAAAGGAAAAAGGAAAAAAAGTATATGTCCATGTTCCTTTTGGTGTGTTGGTTGTAGTACAGATATCCTGTACTTTATAGCTAAAATCCTACTATAAGTGAATAGATGCCATGTGCAACCTTCGGAGTCTGGGTTAGCTCACTCAGGATGAGCTTCTCTAGTTCCATCCATTTGGTTGCAAATTGCATAATTTCATTGTTTCTGATAGCTGAGTAATATTCCATTTTATAGATGTACCACAGTTTTTTAATCCATTCTTCAGTTGAGGGACATCTGGGTTGTTTCCAATTTCTAGATATTACAAATAAGGCTGCTATGAACATAGATGAGAAGACTTCCCTATGACTCCGTGAGGAGTCCTTTGGGTGTATACCCAGAAATGGTATGGCTGGGTCCTGAGGCAGAGCTATTCCAAGTTTTCTAAGATATCGCCATACTGACCTCCATAGTGGTTGCACAAGCCTGCACTCCCACCAGCAATGGAGCAGGGTTCCCCTTTCTCCACACCCTCGCCAGCATTTGCTGTCATTTGAGCTCTTTATCTTAGCCATTCTGACAGGTGTGAGATGGAATCTCAGAGTCATCTTGAGTTGCATTTCTCTGATGATTAAGGATGTTGAGCATTTCTTCAGGTGTGTCTCAGCCATTAGGGATTCCTCCTTTGTGAATTCTCTATTTAGCTCCATCTCCCATTTTTTGATAGGATTATTTGGTTTCTTGGCATTTAGTTTCTTGAGTTCTTTGTAGATTTTAGATAATAGCCCTCTATCAGATGTGGGGATGGTGAAGATTTTCTCCCAGTCTGACCAATCTCTCTCATGAACATTGATGCAAAAATACTTAATAAAATACTAGCAAACCGAATTCAAGAACACATCAAATGTATCATACATCATGATCAAGTAGGCTTCATCCCAGGAATGCAGGGATGGTTCAACATATAAAAGTCTATCAATGTAATTCACCATATAAACAAGATGAAAGAAAAAAAACAACATGATAATCTCGCTAGATGCAGAACAAACATTTGAAAAAATCCAACACCCCTTCATGCTAAAAATTCTGGAGAGAACGGGGATACAAGGACCATATCTAGAAATAATAAAGGCAATAAACAGTAAGCCAGTGGCCAACATCAAATTAAATGGAGAGAAGCTTGAAGCATTTCCTCTAAACTCAGGGACAAGACAAGGATGTCCACTTTCACCATATCTCTTCAATATATTACTTGAAGTCCTTGCTAGAGCAATAAGACAACTAAAGGAGATCAAAGTGATAAATATTGGAAACAAAGAAGTCAAATTATCCCTATTTGCAGATGTTATGTTAGTATACATAAGTGACCGCAAAACTCCATGAAAGAACTCTTACAGCTGATAAACAACTTCAGCAAGGTGGCTGGATACTAAATTCACTCAAAAAAATCAGAAGCCCTTCTTTATACAACAAACAAATGTACCGAGAAAGAAATAAGGGAAACAACTCCCTTCACAATAGCCACAAACAATATAAAATACCTGGGGGTAACTCTAACCAAGCAAGTGAAGGACCTATACAACAAGAACTTCAAGCCCCTGAAGAAAGAAATGGAAGAGGCCTTTAGAAGATGGAAAGATCTCCCATGCTCATGGATAGGTAAGATCAACATAATAAAAATGGCTATCCTACCAAAAGCAATATATAGATTCAATGCAATTCCTATCAAAATACCAACACAATTCTTTATACACCTGGAAAGAGCTCTTCTCAATTTCATATGGAACAAAAAAAAAAAAAAAAAAAAAAAAAGCCCAGAATAGCTAAATCAATCCTGTACAATAAAAAAGCATGTTGAGGTATCACCATCCCAGATTTCAAGCTCTACTACAGAGCAATAGTAATAAAAACAGCATGGTACTGGTATAGAAACAGACCAGTGGATCAATGGAATCTAATTGAAAACCCAAACATGGACCCACACACCTATGGCCAACTAATCTTTGACAAAGAAGCCAAAACCACACAATGGAAGAAGGACCGCATCTTCAACAAATGGTGCTGGTCCAACTGGATGTCCACTTGCAAAAGAATGAAATTAGACCCATACTTATCACCTTGTACAAAACTTAAATCTAAGTAGATCAAAGACCTTAACATAAGGCCGGTCACACTAAATCTACTAGAAGAAAATGTAGGAGAAACCCTCAAACTCATTGGCATAGGTGACAACTTCCTGAACAGAACACCAACAGCTCAGGACCTGAGATCAACAATCAATAAATGGGACCTCATGAAACTGAAAATCTTCTGTAAGGCAAAAGACAGTGTCATTCAAACAAAACGGCAACCGACTCCTGCTTTTCTATACAATGGAATACTACTCAGCCATCAGAAACAACAAAATCATGCAATTTGCAGCCAAGTGTATGTAACTAGAAAAATTCTTCCTGAGTGAGTTAACCCAGACTCAGAAAGATCCACATGACATCTACTCACTTATAATTGGATTTTAGCTGTATAGTACAGGATAACTATCCTACAACCAATACACCAAAAGGATCAGGAACTTAGACTTTGTTACCTAATAATGGGACAAATTTACCCTAGGGGTGCTATCATGTAGGCTCCCAGTGCAAGAGGAAGCTCTTAACTCTCATATGACTGTTGAACTGAGAGGGGCTGATATGTAGGGACACTCCTGATTGGAGGAGTGGGATGGGTGAGAGAGGGAGGAAAAGGAGGGTGGGTGGATTCCAGAGGGATGGAAAGAAGGTACTATGATGGAGATGTAACTTGAAGTAATAAATAAACATTTAAAAAAGACTCCTGTTTTTCTTTAAAACTTTACTGGCTTTATAATGTGCTTCTCAGATATATTTTGAACTCTCTCTCCACTGGAATGTGCTTGTTTAATTAACTAATTAATTAATTATGATCGGGCTAGTGATGTTTCATCTTGGAAGGAAGTTTGTTCAGATTTGTAAGTAAGCATCTCAAAGTTTTAAGCACGTCTTTGACACTCAGAAGATCTCCAGGTCCTTCCTTTCTGAACATTTATGCATTGTGTACTGCTGAGAACACTCTCAAAAAAGCTAAGTTGCCTGGAAGAGACCAAGACAAGCAAAGCTGGCTTTAAAAAACACCGTGTAAGCAGCTTTGCAACCGTTACCAAATTGCAATGAACTATTTCTATTTGGTTGTTTTATATTCCAATCACTGTCCCTTTCCTTCCCCTCCTTCCGGTCCCAACCTCCTACACACTTCTCATATTCACTCCACCCCACCCAGTATGATCACACTTTGGCACATGAAATCTCATCAGGTCTAAGTGCTTCATTTTCCACTAAGGCAAGATAAGGTAGCTCTGCTTAGGAAAAAAGGCTCCAGAGGGAGGCAACAGCATCTAAGTCTGAGATAGACCAGTTACAATTGTTAGGGATCTACTTGAGGACCAAGAAGACTGTCAGTTTCATACATGTAGTAGGCCTAAAATCAGTTCATGCAAATTTCTTGGTTGGTCATTCAGTCTCTATGAGCACCCTTGTATCCCAGTTAATTGGCTATGTGGATCTTCTTGTGGTGTCCTTCATCCCTCCAGCTTCCTCAAAACTTCACCTAACTTTTCCTCAAGACTCCCTGATTTTTGCCTAATGCTTGTCTGTGGGTCTCTGCATCTGTTTCCATTATCTGTTTGATAAGACTTATTGGATGGCAGTAATGTTATGTTCCTGTCCACATCCCTCTCTTCATCCACTTCTGAAGACTATTTTATCTTCTCTACTTAAAGGGATTCAAGCAACATCTTTTGAGCTCCCATTGCTACTTAGTTTCTTTGGGTCTGAGGATTGTAGCATGATTATCCTGAACATATTGGCTGCTACCTTATACACTACTACTATACTTATGAGTGAATAAATACCATGTATGTCTTTTTGAGTCTGCATTATCTCACTCAGGATGATCTTTTCTGGTTTTATCCATTTGTTATCCTTATTTCTGATAGGGGAGTAGTATATCATTTGTTGATATATCATAATTTCTTTATTCATTCCTCTGTTGAGGGAACTCTGGGTTGTTTCCATTTTGTGACTATTATGAATAAAGCTGCTATGAACATACTTGAAGAAATATCCTTGTGATTTGGTGATGCATATTTGTGGTATATGCCAGGAGTGGTATAGCTGGATCTTGAGGTAAAACTGTTCCCAATTTTCTTAGAAAGCATTTTCCAAAGTGGTTGTATAAGTTTTCAGAACCACTAGCATTGGAGTAGTGTTTCCCTTTCTCCATATACTTGGCAGCTTGTACATTCACTTGAGTTTTTGATCTTAGCCATTCTGACAGGTGTAAGAAAGAATATCAGAGCCATTTTGATTTGTTATTTCCCTTATAGCTAAGGATGTTGAACATTTTGGTAAGTACTTCTCACCCATCAGAAATTCCTCTTTTGAGAATTCTTGGTTTACTTCTATACCTCATTTATTAATTGGATTATTTAGTTTGTTGCTGTTTAATTTCTTGAGTTCTTTATATAATTTGGATAGTAGCCCTCTGTCATATATGGAGTTAGTGAAGATCTTTCCCCAGTCTTTGAGTTGCCATTTTGTTCTATTGACAGTGTCCTTGGCCTTAAAGAAGCTTTTCAGTTTTATGATGTCCCATTTATTAATAGTTGATCATAGTGCTTGAGCTATTGGTATCCTGTTCAGGAAGTTATCTCTTGTATTAATGAGTTCAAGGCTTTTCTCCACTTTCTCTTCTATTACATTTAGTGTATCCAGTTTTATGTTGTGGTTTTGATCCACTTAGATTTGACTTTTCTGCAAGATGTTAAACATGGATCTATTTGCAAAACACACACATACACACACACCTACACACTCTACCACCAGCAACATCAAAATAACAGTAAGTAACAATCATTAGTCATTAAAATCTATCAGTATCAATGGACTGAACTCCCCTAAAAAGAACAGGCTAATTGAATGGATTCAAAGACAGAGTCCATTATTCTGCTTCATAGAAGAAGCACACCTCAGCAACAAATATACACATAGACATTATCTCAAGGTAAAGAGTTGGGAAAGGTTTTCCAAGCCAACAGACCCAAGAAGCATGCAGAAGCAGCCATTCTTGTATCCAGTAAAATTGATTTTCAACCACAATTAATCAAAAGAGATGTGAAAGAACACTTCATGCTTATTAAAGGAAAAATCCACCAGGAATTCATCTCAGTTCAGAAAATTTAAGCACCAAATGCACCTCGTTCATACAAGAAACATTACTATTACCAAAATCACACATAGATCTCCACACAAATTAATAGTTGGAGATTTCAACACCCCACTCTCACCAGTGGACTGACCATCAAGACTGAAACTAAACAGAGAAATAATGAAATTAGGAGACATCATGAATCAAATAGGCCTAACAGATATCTACAGAACACTACATTCAAATACTAAAGAAAATACCTTCTCTGCACCCCACAGAACCTTCTACAAAATTTACTATATATTGGTCACAACGCAGACTTCAACAGATACAAAAAAGTTGAAATAGCTCCCTGTATCTTATCATATCACCATGGATTAAAGAAACAACAGAAAGCCTACAAACTCATAGAAGTAGTGTATTTTTTAGTAATGGCGTTTTTGCATCTTTAAGGGAATCCTCACTCATATTACTGTATAAGTGAGCCAAATAAAACGCATGGCTTTCCAACCTGGGCATTGGTGGTATTACTTTGGTCTCTCAATGGTTCCCTGTTTAAGGTGGGTAAGCATTTGTTCACAGCTCCCCAGGAATAGTGTTAATGAAGAGATACTCACCAAGCAGTTGTTGAGTCATGATAAACAAAATACATGATGGAATTTCACACTAATTTTTTAAAATGAAAATCCGAGTTGATCAATTAGTGGAAAGAATAATACCTTTGTTGTAAGGTTTTACTGCTCTCAGGAATTAGTAGGGAATCACTAACTATAGATAGCTAAGGCATAGTGAATACACTTATCAGCCTCATAAATGAACAATTTAAAATAATTGTAGGCCTTATATTCTTACCACTTCTATTCCATACAGGCCTCCATATGTTTTTTTTTTCAAAAGTAACTCCATAATGTAAGTGGGGTCATTGAAAAGTGATAGGTGGACTTGAGGGCAGTAGCAGTACAAGAAGGCCATAGTTTTCAAATTGTTAAAATCCTTACTGTCATGCAGATAATGAGCATGTGTCAATGTCACATTTTACACATTAATGAGAAGACCAGAAGAGTGTAAGAGCTTGTTAAAACTGCAAGGAGCCTGTGTTTGTGTAATGTAGAAATAAATGCTGAAATAAGATTACTAGTTTCTAAAATTATAAAGTTTCAGAGAATTTTTCAGTCTTAAACTTTGGCTAAAAGTTGACACAGTTATATGAATGGAGAACACAAGGCTCCTGCGTGAGACTTTAAAAGACAGTAAATTACTTACAGCAGGTATAATAATCAGAGAATAACTTTTGCTATGCCTTCCACTCCAAGCGATACAATAACAACAAGAAAATGAACAGGAAGTTCACTTTGTTAGAAATATAATACCAACAGGTTAATGGAAAGAGTTCTAGCTTTTAGAGTGTGAAATAATGGCAATTTATTTTACATGTTTGTTCTGCTTGGTGGGTTCATTTACATAATTATATTAAGTTGTAATTAATATAGTTTTAGTGTTCATAATATGTAGTGTCCATAGGTGTAAAACATCAAGGTTGCAGAATTATATTCCGTATCTGAATATTACAAATAAAAATAGTAGCTTACTTTGTCATTTGTTTGTTTAAGCAGCTACAAGGCTGAAACTTCCTACAGACAGGACCAATCCTGGTATCTGTTTTCTCAAAAGACTTCACAGATAACTCTATCAAAACAGTAGTGTAATTATTAGAACATAACAGTGCAATATATCTAATGCTGAGATTTTAAGTTACCATTTTGGGATATAGATGTATTCAATAGGGTGATGATTGAAAGGAGAACATAAATTTTGAAATATGGAAATAGTTATATTATCATTGAAAGAAGTAATGTGAAGTAACCACTATGTGTAAATGTTGCTGATACCCAAAATGTATTGCTTTGTATGCTGTGAGATACTGAAACAGATTCTGGAAGTGATAAATCTACATGGCTATATTCTGGTATTTCTTTCTGCTATGCTTTGTCTCTCAAGTCAGACCATAAATGCTTGAACTTAATTTCCTTAAGTCATAATGTAGAAATTATAATCTCTGCTCCAGAACTGAGCAATATTAGTTAGAAAAAGTGTAAAAGTAATGTTGTTCATGCCCACAGTTTTTAAGTTGGAACTGGGTAGATGAATCTTCTTTGCTTTTCCTCTCCTGATTCTTCAAGAGATACTATTCCTAAAGTGATTTAACCTTTTTTTTTTTTTTAGAGTAATGAATGTCACACAGAGAGACTAATGTCATTGTCATCACACTTCATACACTGCTAAGATAATATTTTTCCATGGTTGTCTATTATTTATTAACCCATATCAAAAAGTGACAGTTTTCACTGAGTTGATGAACATGATCAGAATATATTGTATGGAAATCAAACATTTTTTAAAATAATAAATGAGTTCTTATGAACTGATGAAAACTATCCTCTGGGAGAAAAAATTTGAAACTGCATATACACATACATACACATACCCATATTCATATACATATATATTTATACATACGTATAATGTCTATATTTGTGTGTTCTTGTATATATTCATGTATATATTGTGACATCTGTCTGTGTAATGTATACATATTCTTGGGTAAGAAAAATGTGTACATGCACATGGATAGTAGAGATAATTTTGGCCTTCTTCCTTTCTTATTCTACACCTTACCTATGAGGCAATTTTATTTAATAAAACTGTAGCTCAAAAATGGGTTAATGAGGTTGGCCAAGAGGATACCATGTTCTATCTGTTTCTGCCCCACAAGTGTTGTGATTTTAGACATGCATTTCTATGTCTGATTTATTTCATGTGAATTCTGGAAACCCAAAATCTGTTCCTCATACTTGCAAAATTTAAGGAGCTATATTTTCTTGTAATAAAAACTCTCAGAGGCTTGAGGGATGGCTCAACAGTTAATAGTAGATGTTGCTCTTGCATAGGATTTGAGTCAGAATCCCAACATTAACATGGTGGCTCAGTATCATTCATTTTAAAGGGTTTAAAAGTCCTCTTCTGACTTCTTCAGGCACCAGGCATACACATAGTGCACTTACATACAGACAGAAAAAGTGCTCATACATATAAAATGAATATAAATTAAAAATAAATTATAACCAAATTATAGCAAATAACATTGTGTAATCAGTTTTATTATGTGTTTTTTTTTTATTGCATACCACTGGATCATGTGATGTTCAATTGTTTTCAGAAGTTGTCTGCTTTGAGAATACAGTCTTTGCATTCTTTCTTGATTCTTTGTGACAGTATCTCTGTTCATGTTCATAATATTATCTTATGCCATGGGTCTATTCTTCATAAGAAAACTACAACCAGGGATACTTGGTTAAGTCATTTTATTCTGGTAGTGTCTTTAATATTTTATTTACTAAAAACCAAATTATAATTATGTATCCAGAATGTGTACATATGTGGCTAAATACAGGCAATGGTATACATATATGTCGGAAAACAGTTTGTTGGAATTTGTTCTGTTTTTCTAATAGATAGATCATGGATATCTAGGGATCAATCTAGATCACCAGTAATTATTGCAAATACTCTCAAGTAGTGAGCTATCTCATCTTTTGTTGTGTCTGATATTTTATCACTTCTAAGCTGAAGACAAGGTAAGATAAAGCAGAAAGGACTTAAGAAAATAATTTAGTAGGTTCAATTATTAGGCGTTTTTTCAATATATACCAGAATAATAGAAGTAGAAGCAGGTGTGTGTGTATGTGTGTGTGTGTGTGTGTGTGTGTGTGTGTGTGTGTGTGTGTGTTGAGACAGAGAGGGAGAGAAAGAGAGAGAGAGAGAGAGAGAGACAGAGACAGAGACAGAGACAGAGAGAGGACAGAAAGACAGACAGAGAATATCTCCAAAGTTACCTTTGATGTCCATGGTAATAGAGTTACAGTCACATGCAGCCATGCCAACATTATTTTAGGATGGGGTGTGGATTCATGTCTTCATTCTTGTGAAGAAAAGGCTGTAATTGTTGAGCCATTTTCCTATCCCCAGAATAATTATAGTAATAATCAATTTGTATTATTTCTTAAGATTATAAAATATAATGGCATCATTCTACTACCTTTCTTACCTCCTCTTTCCAAACTCACCCACAGTTCCGTCTTTTTCAAAGTTATGCCCCACTTTTTTCGATTAATTATTTGTTTTTATTGCTAATAACTGAATTTAAATTCAATTAGAGTGGCTTATTCTTATAAATACTAAGGTATAATTAACTCTCTTTTTAATCATACATAATAGAGTACCTAAAGGATGAGATTATCATTTGATTGAATATCATATTTTAGTATAATTTAGATAAGCAGTAGCTAATCCATCAGTATAGATATGCTTTAAAAAATCCAAGCCATGGTTTTCATGTTGAAGGAGCAAACATTTTATTACCTAGGATGTTTAGGAAGAACAGAGATATTTTTCATACACAGAATTCTTTGAAAGATGAAATTTTCTGAATATAAGTTAAGGAAAACAATGATATAAAAAGATTTTCAACAAGGTTAAGGTGGAGTACCAGTCACTGATTAGTGTGATATACTAACCATTTAGGTACATGTGGAAGATAGGAATCTATACACTCTTTTACAAAAGTAATATAAATTTTTGACAAAACCACAACAGCTTTATAGTTCTTGAAATTAAAAACCTCAATATTTCAATTAACCTTTAGTATCATGGAAAATGATAGAAATCCTAAATTGTTTTAAAATTGTGGAAAATGAGTATTGTACAACAATTTTACCATTTAAATATATCATACAATAATGTTAATACATTCACATTTTCTTCAGGTAAACTAAAACTGCAGGTGAAATTTTCCCTTCTGCAGCTTTAGTAGTATAAATGGAGCTATCATATATATGCATAAATATACATATACATGTATATGTATATATATGTGTTTATTATAATTAGATTATTCGGTTCTGTATACATATGCAAAATTGAACCATGTTTTGACATTAGTTTGAGTATAGGACTCACCCTAATACTGAAGGCATGATGGACAGATTCCAGGAGTGTTATATTTCTGGCCACACTGCATCTTCTCTCAGGAAGCAAGGAGAAATGAATGTTGGTGGTCTGTTATCCTTATTTGCTTTTTATTAATTTTAGGATTGCACACCATGGAATGGTGCTGCCCACATACAGAATTGGTCTACTCTGCTCTTTAAAACCTCTTTAGAAATTCTCATTGACATATATGGAGGTGTTTTTCCTAGCCAATTATAAAGCTTATACAATTTCTCATCATATTTAAGCACAGTGAGTCTATTCCTTATCAACTTGACACCCAAACACATCTCTTTTAAATATACTACTCCATCACTAACTACATGGACATTTACTTAAGAAAAATGAATTCAATTGGCAGGATTCACAGCATCTTTAACATTTCAACATGGTTTCAAAACAAAATATCTATTATCTCTGAGGCTCCAAAAGTAAAAATAATATCTTCCATATATAGTGGATCTGAGTAAAAATTCAAGTTCCAATACAGCTGGATGATGAGACAGCAAGAAAACCTTTGGCCACAGAAACATTGAAAGCATGCAAGATAAGTACTAGATCCTGTAGCTTTAAATCCAGAATCTTGGTCTTATGATATAAACATCTGGGCTTTAACAATCTGGATATCATCACACATCTAATCCTGTCCCTTCAAATACACAGAGCTTCCCTCTTACAGCTAATTTGACTTTGTTGCTCCAGCTTACACTCCTCAAATATCCCTTGCTCCTGGTATCTTCAGTACCTTTGGTTTATATGTTAACATATGAGGTAACTCCCATTTGGGTGAAGAGCCAACCCCAGTATACCAAAGATACCTTTTAAAAGTAACAACACTAACAACAGATTGTTGCTGTTAGATTTTTCTTATCACTTTAAAAGACTTCAGATAAACTAAAAGAAGGCAGAATTTGCTAAGGATATAGTATGAATTGTCCTTCATAGAAATATTTGATCATGATTAGGTAGTGCTAATTTGGCACTTTAATTTTTGGACCACTAGAAACTTGTAATATATGACACACAGTTCATATAGTTATCGTACTGCAGCAGGCCTGAATAGTTATACCCACTTCCATTTACAAACTGACTCTCCACATCTTCTCTGTCTAAATGAGGGAAAACAATCTGTGCCACAATTTTCCACTACTGAAAGCACCACTCGGTCTATGTTGTGTGGGACTATATCAACTCATTTGTGATCCCAAATAAGTCTGTGCTTGTTGCAGTTTCTTTGGGTAGCTATTTGGTCAGAACAATAAGAAAATAACATAGAAAATCAGTACTAAGACATAGACCATCTATGTGATAAAGCTGATCATATGGTTCATAGCATTTAAAAATGTCTTTAGTGGAAGAATACGGAAGAGTTATTTATCTTTAGTTAGAGAATCCTGACTCTGGAATAAGCATAAGTCAAGTCAATATGCATTTTTTTTGAGACAGGATTTCTCTGTTTATCCATGGTGACTGTCCTGGACTCACTTTGTAGACCAGGCTAGCCTTGAACTCACAGAGATCTGCCTGCCTCTGCCTCCCAAGTGCTGGGATTAAAGGAGTGGGCCACCATGTATGGTATGATAGAGTGCTGGTGGTAGTATGAACAGCCAAAAATGTTTTCATAAGTATTTACAAGTGAACACTGACTTCCTAGGGAGCTATTGTTGTAGTCATTAATGTTATATTTTATCAAAGATCCTTGCTAGCTTCTGAACATGTCCTGAAATTTTAGATAGAAAAAAAAAGAAAATTAATGAAATAATTTATTTGATAGATGATATCTCCTACAACACTGCATACAGGTTGTAGCATGGACTGTTCATTGTTTGTACCAAGGTTTACAGTGAAAATGCTGATCAGAAAACATAGTAAAAAGATGTAAAATTTTACAATCAAGCAAAGAAATGATTATCAGAACATGTAAAATTGCATGTAAGGCAGGTTTGCATAAAATGTCCATACTTATTAAGGAGATTAATATCATTATATAGAAACCTTCCACTCTATACTAGGAAAATATGAAAAATATCCTTAGGGCAATGTCTAATTCAATAAAAATCTCTGGTATGTACAAATGCAAGCATATTTGATAATTGTAGCCATATTCAAGACTACCTATGTACATTTTAACTACAGAAGGGCTTGGCATCATACATGTGGTTCTATTACTCAAGCATGTAGAGTATAAAAGTAATGGAGTTAATGAGACTTGCATTTGGTTTCCAGAAAACTAAAACATTGGAAAACCCAGCAGTATGTATCAAAGAAGGTCTTATAACAAGTGCCTGAGAGGTCTGTAGAAAAAAAAATTAAATTACATTGGGTGTCATTTGTAGAAATAATTAGTTAAATTGTTTAACCAGTATTTAAGTTATATTTAATTGGTTTGGCAGTTGTTAATCTTTAAGCAGCCATTATAAATAAATACACACAGTAACCACATGGATTTTAACAAGCCTTTGCCTGAGTTGTGCAATCCTGGCCCATCTAAGCTAGCTCTTAATTCTATTATCCAAATATGACCCCATATATACATAAGTCCTCTTGGACTGGCATTCTACATGATATGCCAATGTACCTGGCCATGTGGAATGAGGTTCTTTTTCCTAACCCATGGTGTGTGCCTCCTTCCTGCTGCTCCTGACTGGAATGAATTAATCCTCTGTCTAAATTGCAGGCTTCCTGTTCTACTTTCAGGACGTCCCACCTTTCTTTGTCATTGCCCAATGTCAGGCCTCGGCATTTTATTTAACCAATCAGAGTCAATATAAGTTACAGACAGCAAACAGGACCAATTAATTAACATTTAGAATGCTTAACACTACCCCAACAGAGATCAATGTTTAAAGCATTGAAAGTGAAGCCACCTACTCTTCAATGGAAATTTAGGCATGATGGAGATTCCAAGAATATTGAATTCTACCCAGAGGATGTGTAGATCTGAGAAAAGTTACTGCAATAGAGATTTCATATTTGTTTTTTCCAGATATCAAAGCTATAGAAGTTGGACTGGTTAAGTACAATGGACCCCACACAATGTATCCAAATTATCAAGACCTAGTACATTGTTTTAGCATTCCTTGCTTAGTCACAATTCTGTTTTGGTCCTGTTTTGTTTGTTTGTTTTTGTTATGTTCTCATTCCTTAATTTTGAAATGGATGTGTTGACTCTGGGCCATTGTACATTTGAAGTGTGCACCTTGATGTTTTACTTCCTGGGTACTATATTTTTTTTTGAAGATGAACCCACATTTTTTATTTCTTTTTTTTTGCACATTAATTTTTTTAAATACTTTATTTTTTTTCTTCAAGTTACATCTCAGTCACAAACCCCTCCCTATTCCCCCTTCCTATCCCGCCCTTCCACCCTCTTCCCCCCAGAAGTTTCCCCTTTCAGTCCAACAGATGGTTCCTTCTCTTATAACAGTAAATACTATACAAAACAACAGATAGAAATATGCCACATTTATGAGAGTTAAATGGCCCAGTACACCTTCCCAATGTCCAGTTTATAAATATTTGGCCCCTGACTTTAACATTCTACTATCTAACCATCTCCATGAGTTTAAAGGTCTATATCTGACTCAACATTCATACTAACTTGCAACACAATTTTAAGAGTATCTTCTTAGATCTATAACACCCTCTTGATTCCTAAACAACTCAAAATTTAACTATGAGACTCTAGCTGTCTATTCTTCAACCACCTCAGAGACCTGAGAGGAATAAGTATATCTGCTTATATAGGAAGTGCAGGGTCTGCAGCTTCCAAAACTAAGAAATGACATACCAGTGACTGCCTGGACAGTTTCCGTTTTCTCTCCATACATTCCTGCATCAGTCTTCAGCCTTTGGGTCCTGTTTCTCTGACAGACATTTGTTGTAGAGCAGGGATTATGAAGGACTTACCTACCCTGTCTTGGCAAAGCTAGGCTGTCGACTTCCCTGCTACCAAGTTTTGTCCTTTTTGGACAGCAGTCTGTCTGCAGTTGGAACAAGGGGTTTTTTCATGCCAAGAGATAGGCTTGCCACTAAGTCAACCATCTCACACTGGAGATTCTTCGATGCTATCTTCTACTTGGTGTAGAATAGGGGGTGCTGTCAGGAGCTGATATGTCTCGATATCAAAGAAGAAGAAAATCTTAATTTAAGATAACATCTTTGAATGCCATATTCTGCAGATCTCTTGGGGTTTTTGAAGATGCCCTATACATCTCTTGTATTTAGATAAGCAAATGTTGCTTGTCTCTTAACAACTTGATTACTGAGTAGTTTAGAGAATATCTGTGATAGACTGTCATAGTAGCTAACAAAGTGACATGTTTGCATGACTAGGAGTTTGTTTTACTTAACTATCCTAGACTGTTTTAGACGGTTGGTATCAAGAGGCCAGAGCTTCACATTTTATTTTTAAGTATCTCTAGGTATGATACCATTAAGAAGCGTTACCTTTAATTTTGTATTAATATACAAAGATCTATTCAATTGTGGTTAAATATACTCTTAATTATGTATCAATATACAAAGATCAATGCCTATGTAGCCCAATACAATATTAATATTATGTCCATATACAAGGGTCAATACCATTGTGGCCAACTATAATCTTAATTTTGTATCAATATACAAAGATCAATACCGATGTAATCCAATACAATCTTATTTTTGCACAGTAAACAATGGTCAATACCACTTTAGCCAAATATACTACTAGGATTTTAGCTATATCGTACAGGATATCTGTACTACAACCAACACACCAAAAGGAACATGGACATAAACTTTTTTTTATCTTTTTCTTTTTCCTTCTCCTTTTTTTCTTTTTTCTTTTTCCTCTCTTTTTTGTTGTTATTCTTTGTTTTTGTGGGTTTGTGTGTTTGTTGGTCTTTTTTTAGTATTCCTCCAGTAGCAAGGAGACACCTTTCACTGGCAGTACCGCCTCGTAGGCCCCCGGTGAATGAAGAGGCTCTTGGCCCTCATATGACTCCTGATCTGTGGTGAGAGACTGTTAGGCAGGGACACTCCACCCCAGAGGAACAAGACGGAAGGGTCAGGGGATAGAGCATGGGAGGGTGAGGCTGGGAATCGGGAAAAGACGACAATATGATAAGGATGTAACCTGAAGCAACAAACAAATATATTTATTAACTAAAAAAAAAAGGGGGGGCAGGTGGCAGGGCTGAAACACTGTGAATGGAATAGAGGATACAGCCGTTCGGCCTGGTTTTGCAGACCTCCAGGTGTCGAAAAGACATGGAGCTAAGGTAAAATACAAGAGAATTGTGGTGTTGGCCCATGCCTTTGACTTCAGCGGAGATGGGGGGAGCACCATAGAGTTGGTGGTCTTATGTATTCTGGAGTCATACGGAGCGGGATGGTGAGGGTGCACACTCTTGGTCCCACCATTCAAGAAGAGTACACCCCTGGTCCCAGCACACTGGAGACAGAAACGGGCAGATCTCGGAGCTCAGGGTCAGCCTGATGCAGGGCAAACTCTAAATAGAGAAAGACTTCGATCCAGGAGTGGTGGAACACATCTTTGATCCCTTCAGATGGGAAACACAGATCTCTGATCCCAATAATTAGAGTTCAGCGACACACACATGGGATTTGGAGGGACCTAGGTTTGGAGGCTACTTACAAAAGGCCTTCTCGATGCAGGCAGATTGTCCTTTGGGATCTCAAAATATATACACTAGAGCTGGTTTAGCTCCAAGGTGACAGAATGATTCCTTCTTTAACCCGGATTGAAAGATAATGCTTTGTATGTTGTCGGAAGGCCAAATTTGCTTCAGGAGAAGTATTACCTAGCCCCCCCCCAAAAAAAAAGAGGGCAATTGTCCCAGGGTTGGGATTGGGGCAGGGCTCTGTTCTTATCTTTCCAGGAGAATCGAAGCGTCCATTCGGGGAGCCTGGGGATGGCTGGACAGCGGAAAACTCAGCAGAGATCAGAATCAGGCACCAAGGAGGACGAGTGACCCAGTTGATTCAGCCTGGCAGACTTCCTCAATAGCTGTCTCTCCAAGAAGAAGGGGCAGATTATTGAACATGTCCTGAGTACTATCTTGATTGAAGTTTGGGTCAAACAGCAGAGGACCTTTGGGCTTTTGACTTTTGGGCAGTGTTGAACTTTTAAGGTTTTTAAAATATTGACATTGAACTGAATTCATTTTGGATAATGAAAAGAGCAAGAGCTTATCAGAGCCAGAGGTAAAATATTTTTGTTTCAGTCTGAAATATCTACCATCGGGTCATAGACTTGACTAGTGGATCCCCAGCTAAAATGGGTGATGATGTACAGCCTTTTTGACATTGGCACAGCTGGCAGTCTCAGGCCGCTATGGATAAGTTGTCAGGGTTAGAGTGTCTATCTGCTGCTTAGTCTGTAGGTTATTCATCAAGAAGCCTGACCAGAAGCTCCTCCTATCTAGCAAGCAAACATTTCTACTATTATGGATTGCAGTGTCTGAATAATGGGACAAAAAGCACCTCTCCTTTCTTAAGTTGCTTCCCTAAGTTATTTTATGATAGCAGTGAGATAAGCAAGTAGTGAAATTTTATTTAGTTTGTGTTTTCATTTGTTAAAGTCTATTGTTATATGGTTAGATTGCATTGCTGTGTATCTGATGCAGGGTTGAACCTCATACCAGGAATGGTCAAACAGAATTATTCATCTCACTGTAGCAAAGAACAGAGGCAGGCAGAAAGTGAACAGATTGACAGATATATCCTTCCAGGACTCAAGGGATATAATTCTTCCAACATGATCCCACTTTTTAGTTTCCTTCAACTAGTCATCAATGAAATTATATTTGAATTCATGAAAGAATCAATTTTTTGATTTGAAAATAACGTTTGGTTCCAATCACTTTCTAAAAGTTCATCAACTGGAAGTCAATCCATTATCACATGAGACTTTTGGGGGCATATTTGATATCTAAAACCTGATTGGATACGATTTGTGGAGAAGATTTTCTCGATTTTTTACATATCATAAATATTGGATTTGTTATGTTAGATACTAGAATTCTTGAAGAGCATCGATAATATATTTCTCTTCAATTTATCCTTTGTTTGTTTGTTTGTACATTCATTTTTTTAGAGTTCTTTACATATATGAATATATATGTACCTATAAGAAACTAGGATATAATCCCTTTGGCTGTCCCTTTGTACACATTACCAAGATATTTCCAATTTGCAATTATAGTGCATGTGAGAAATATATCTCTCAGATCATGATTTTTCATAGAAAAATAAACTTTTATCAGGTGATATGGATTGATCAATGATCATCAAATTCTGATTTCAGAGATTCTGAAAATGAGTCCATATGTTACTCTTTCCAATATATATTTAACATTTTTTTGTAGCAGTTCTGAAATAAAATGATGGCCTACCTCATAGTAATATTTCATATTTCTTGTTATTTTAAGCACTTGCAATGCAGCATAAAGCAGGTGGAAATGAGAAGAGTAAAGAATATAGAAGAGGAATGATAAGTGTTTAAGACAAATAAACAACAACAAAAAACCCCTCAGAAACAGACAAAAAATGTCTACACAAAACACTACTCACAGCACAGTGGTATCCATCATGCCCATGATGTACTGGGAAATAGTGAAAAACATAGATTTAGTAAGTGGGTTATAGAAATACATGGTTTATGGTAATAAGTAGGCTTAGTTCATAATACACTTCATATATTTTCTTTAAATATGATGCTGAAATTAATTTTTTTTTAATATTTATAAAATTATATCTCAAGTTTGAGATATAGATTAATGGTAGAACAATTACCATGCATATATAAAACCTTATATTGGATTCTCAGCAATATACTCAAAAATATTATGTTTTAGAAAAGCTATAGGCTATTCAAATTGCATTTAAATGACACACATTTTTTAATCAAAATTAATATTTGTCTTTGATTTTCTTGAAGCTTTTGTAATATTTTCTTTGTTGAAAAAAACTGAAGGTGGACCTGTCATTCTCTTTAAGAATAAGAGCACACAGCCATCATCAGATAATCTTCCTCCTGAAGGAAATGGGAACAAATACTGAGAACCACAGTCAGACATTATGCAAAGAGTGAGAGTCCATGGAACACTCAGCCCTAGAAGGGAAATCTCCATCAAACCCTTTCCCTGGGGACTCAGGGAAACCAATGGAAAAGGAGACAGAAAAAGTTTAAGTAACAGTTGGGGTAGAGGACAAGGAAACAAAGCCTTCTAAGTCAGCATAATAGACTAACAGATGAAGGCACAGAGAATGAGGCAGTACACACAAGGCTACAGGGGTCTGCACAAGTTGGGGGGCTATATCTGAAAGAAGTGGAAATATGTTCCATTCCTATCATATCCTAAATGACGATATCTCCAATTGATATCAACTTGCAAAAGATAATTTATTTATTGTTAAGAGAGTCTCATTGGGATGGTTGAATTAGTGGTAAGCTTATCTCTTGGCAAGAAAAATCCCTTTTTCAACTGTAGACAGAATGATGCCCAAAAAGGACAAAACTTGGAAGCAGGTAAGTCGACAGCCTAGCTCTGCCAAGACAAGGTAGGCAAGTCCTTCATCATTCCTTCTCTTAAGTCAATGTCTGTCAGAGAAATGGGGCCAAATGCCTGAAGATTGATGTTGTAATGTATGGAGAGAAAATGGGAACTGTCCAGGCAGCCACTAGTATGTCATTTCTTACTTTTGGAAGCTGCAGGCCCTGCACTTCCTATATAATCAAATATATTTATCCCTCTCAGGTCTCTGAGGTGGTTGAAGAATAGATAGCTAGAGTCTCATTGGGAAAGCACACTACTCTTAAGAGTAGGATCCATGCCAAGCCGTAAACGACCAACATATTACACATTCAAGGATGTATTTGGAAATTGCCTGTCTCACAATGTATTGTCAGGATTTTCCTATTTCCTATATTTCCCATATATTGCTAAGAAATTAAGCACCAGCAAACAAAGTAACCCAATCAAAAAATGGATAACAGATCTAAACAGAGAAATCACAAGAAAGGAATATAAAATGCCTAAGAGACACATGAAGAAATGATCAACATCCTTAATCACAAGAGAAATGCAACTCAAGACAACTCTGAGATTCCATTTCACTGTCAGAATGGCTAGGATCAAAACCTCAAAAGACAGCATATGCTGGCTAGGCTGTGGAGAAAGGGGAACATTCCACCATTGCTGGTGGGAGTGCAAGCTTGTACAATCACTATGGAAATCAATCTGGCTATACCTTAGAAAACTTGGAATAGCTTTACCTCAAGACCCAAACATACCACTTCTGGGTATACATCCAAAAGATTTCTCACCAACCCACAAGGACATCTCCTCAACTATGTTCATAGCAGCTTTATTTGTAATAGCTAGAAACTGGAAACAACCCAGATGTCCCTCAACCGAAGAATGTATAAAAAAAAAAAAAAAAAAAAAAAAAACCTTTGGCACACTTACACAATGGAATACTACTTAGCCATCAGAAACAAGGAAATCATGCAATTTGCAGCCAAATGGATGGAATTACAAAAGCTCATCCTGAGTGAGCTAACCCAGACTCAGAAATATGCACATGGCAACTATTCACTTATAATAGGATTTTAGCCACTATACTATAGGATAACCACCCTACAATCAATAGACCCAAAAGAGCAGGAACAGGAACTTGGTTACCTACCAGTGGGACACCCCACCATAGTGAAACTGGCATGTACGCCTCCTGTGCAAGAGGAAGCTCTTAGACCTCATGTGACTAACAAACTGGGGGGGGGACGGCTGATACATGGAGATACCACACACAGGAGGCATGGGAGGTGTGAGAGAGGGGTAGAGGGTGGGAAGGAGGGGCTGGGAGGGGGTGGAGGGAAGGGGTGGCAATGGAGATGTAATGAAGTAATAAATAGATGTTTTAAAAATATCCACAATTATTTTTGAATAATTAGGACACAATTATTAAAATTACAAGTTAGAACATACATTCCCAATGTCCAGTCTATACATATTTGGCAACTGATATTAATATTCTACTATCTATCTATCTCCATGAGTTTAAAGTTCTATATCTAACTCGGTTTTTATCCTAACTTGCATTACCAACTTAAAATCATCTTCTTAGACCTAGAATATCCTTTTAATTCCTAAACAACTTAAAATTTAACTGTGAGATTAGAATTATGATTTCTGGGAGAAAGGGGAGAGGGTGGGATGGTGGGACCGGGAAGGGTGGAGGGAGGAGACTGTGATGGAGATGTATTTTGAAATAATATATAAACATTAAATAAATAAAAACACACAAAAACTTATTATTATTTTTATTTTTAAGTTATTTATTTCACACACACATACATGTTCTTTGTATACATAATAAGACATACAATTTAGTGTTTTTATGGTATTCATGAGTGAGCAAAGTACTAGGTTTCTGTTTCTTGTGCCATATCTTAGACTTTTTATTCCTTCTCCTTCTGTCTTTTGTGCAATTCCGATTTGTCAGTTCTGTTCTATCTTACACTATCTCATCTTATATTTCATTATTATCATACAGAAGCTTGCTTGTTTCCTAATGAGAGACAGAAAGGGAGTGGATCCAGATGGGAGTGGGGGTGGAGGGAAAATGAATGTAGTAGAGAGAGAAGAAACAATAAAAAGGATATGTGAGAAAATAATCTGTTTTAAATAAAAAGAAAAAAGAATGAGAATAAAGACAGCACACTAACCATATATGAAATTAGTGAATTTAGGATTAAGTATATCTAATACAGAAATATTGAATGTGAAATATTTTGTGATTACACTTTATAACTCACATCAACGTATACTCCATGTTGATACGATTTTACGAATGAAGAGTCATTTTTTTGTGAACTACTCTTATTTGATATTGATAAAAATGTAGTTCAAAGTACACATTTTACATGATCAAAGTACAGGTTCTTGACATAATCATAACTCCTTTACTTAAGCTAAACTACTGATACTCAGAATGATACAATATCTCATTTTCTGTTCTGTTTAGTGGGTGTTAGTTATAAAAATTAAATTTTAAAGTGTGACTAATTTGCCTGAATCCCAAGTCTGGTTGTATTCAGACACATTTTACATCTGTGAACTTTGTAGTTTTCATACGTTAATACTGTTTTGAAGCCACTGTTTTTGCAGAAATCTTCAGTTTCATTTATTAGAAAATAATTCAGAATGAAATTTATCAACTTTCTATTATTTTCATAAGTCAATTATTTGGGTAAAAGTGGGAAGACTTTCTCTGATACGCAGTCAACATCGTTACTATATAAGAAAAATATCTCACCTCATTCTCTTTATTTCACAAGTAAGAGACAAGCCAACTCAACAGAAATGTTTCTGTTACACACACTTCCTCTACGTTCTTGGAAACATCATTGAACTTTGAGTTTTTGGTGTCACTCCTCTGAAACTTGCTGAGCTTAGCAATCCTTACATGAATTCTTGACAGCTTGTCAAGCCTAAGGCAAATGCATGTAATCTTCCCTCCCAGTAATTAATAATTAATTATTGTTCATTAATCTGTAATGAATGGTGGTTTGGAATAATATAGCCTTAAAAATAAGAATAGTAAAAAAAAAAAGTCATTGTTATTTTAAAAGGCACTTTGCAATTGAATTTTTTTCATTAGTCTACTTAATTCCAAGTTTAATTGTTAAAGTGAGTGAGAGGAGTTCAGAAATTTGATGAAATGGTTGCAATTGTCACAGAACCTCAGTGAAGTTTGTCTGCAGATGAACTGTGAGCCACATGTGATGTTTAAGTCAGGAAGTACACTTATTTTACAAAGACAACAGAACATGCCAAGGTCGTTTCCTTTCTTAAGAGAGATTCCTTTATCTGAAGTATGAAAAAGCAACAGATTTCTCTGTACTGCCATGAGAAGAGTACTGTCTATACTGTCATATACATGCATACACACATACACACATACACACACACACACACACACACACACATATATATATATATACATATTCATACCAATAGCACATTCTACTAAATAATAAGAAAAAGGAAGAAAAAGAAAAGGCTAATAAAGTCATTTTAATAACGTGAATTGCTAGGCATTATTTGTATTCAACTTTGTTCTTCAGGTATTCACAGTGTCACAATGTGTTGAGTGCTTACTTGGTAGGGAAAAGCTAAAAATCCCCTTTATATGACATTTATAGAAGTGATGAAAGAAAATTTTAAAGGTGTCCCTTAAAACTATTGAGTCTACTGTCATTCTTCAGTGTTCAGAGAAAAAGCTTCTCTGCTCACGTGAAAATCATATCAGAATTCCTCAATGCACAGGAAAATAATCCCTTTACAATCACTCTGCAAAAACAAGAGAGATGTAGAAAAGCTCCTCATACACGTATTTGGGTACAGGCAGAGCATATAATTACCAGTGTGCAGAGCTATTCACATCATCTCTCGTTAGTATTACATTCAGCTTTGCATCATAAGATGAATTTGTGCAGCTGTGTACTGCATGGGGAAGTCATTCCATCTGTCCTCCGATGTCTAACTCAGGAACTTTTGCATGTTTAAATTTCCATTGTGAGACTGGCTCTTTCAGTTCTATAAGATTTATTTTGATTGACTTTTTACGAGAAGCAATCAGATCTTTAATTTTATAACAATTCCTTTATCTCTGAAAAAAATAAAATGTTGTCACTGCTTTGTGATTTTAAGAATTCAAATTCTACCTTTTCATTTTTAAATACAATATAATACATGAAAAATTTAATAACAAAGTGTTTTACCTTATCTTGTTTGACATAGCACCTTTTCATTTATTTTTACTTATTTATTTATTTTTAACTTTTTCTTTAAGTAAATCTACTGTGAGGACAAATACGATTGAGAAAGGGTGACTGTCCTGATGGTGAAAGTGTTAGCAAATAAATCCTTTTACGTATTTATTACATTAGGTAGCAGAAACCACACTATATTTTCAATAGCATAATTATATGCCTCGAAACAGTATTCAGTAGTGAGTAATATATTTCTCTTTAAAAGAAGTTGCATGCAAGAAACAAAACATAGATTAAAAATTCTTTATATTTTGTCTCATTTTACAATTACATTATTTTGAGACCTACCTTATGAATTTCTTTTATCTTTTCTTTTTCCCCCCAATTTTACTAAGGGGAAAAAAACTGATAGTAAATCTCTAAAACACTTTCAATCTTTTGGGATTCCTCCATAGAAATTTTGATATTTGATTTCCAAACACATACCTTTATACACAGTTCCCATCTCCCTAAGCAGGCAAAATGAAACATTATTTCCAAACACATGCTGGTGTACAGGGTTCCCATCAAACTAAGCAGGCAAGAAGCCAACATTCCTGATCTGCTTGCTCATATATCAACTTTCTCCAGTCTGTAGTTCATCTTTGGTTCAGCAATGATTGTCTGAAAGGCTGCTGTAGAATGATTAAATTATTTCTGTAACTCTTTGAGCTCTTCTATGTGTAGCAGCCACAGGATCTGAGCAGCTTCATTAAAAACTGCATCTAGAAAACTTGGAATAGCTGTACCTCAAGACCCAGCCATACCACTTCTGGGTATCCACCCAAATGATTCTTCATCAAATCACAAGGACATATCCTCATCTATGTTCATACCAGCCTTATTTGTAATAACTAGAAACTGGAAACAACCCAGATGTCCCTCAACTGACAAATGAATAAAAAAATTATGGTACATTTACACAATGGAATATTGCTCAGCTATCAGAAACAAGAAAATCATGTGATTCAGAGCCAAATGGATGGAACTAGAAAAGCTCATCCTGAATGAGCTAACCCAGACTCAGAAAGATGCACCTGTAATCTACTCACTTATAATTGGATTTTAGCCATATAGTATAGAATAACTATCCTACAACCAACACACCAAAAATATTAGGAACATAGACTTTGTTACCTATCAATGGGAAAATTTGCCCTAGGGGTGCTACTATATAGGCCCCCAGTGCAAGAGATAACTCTTAGTCCTCATATGACTGTTGAAGTGAGAGGGGCTGATTTGTAGTGACACTCCACTCTGGAGAAATGGGATGGGTGGGAGAGGGAGGAGTGGTTGGGAGGGTGGAAACAGGAGGGGTGGAAAGAGGGCCCTCTGATGGAGATGTAACTTGATGTAATAAATAAACATTATAAAAATAAAATAAAATAACTTGTTGCAAGAAAACATAAAAAACAAAAATCAAAAAACAAAAAACAAAAACCTGCTTCTCCTATATCAAAGCCAAGAATATGTCTGGCTAAAGAAGCAGGTCAGCCATCTCTTGCTGGGTTTGCTTCAGCAATGGCATCTATCTTGTGTTAGGCTTCTGAACCAAAATCCCAATTTCCTTAACCATTACCAATAAATCATCATGATGCTGAATCAAAAAGAACTTAGCTGGATCCTATACAAGAGCTTTAAAATCAGGATAATTTAAGTCCAAGTTGATCAATGACTCTGCATTTTAAGCTGTTTCATCAGTATTTTTCCTGGTATCTGGTACTAAATCCTTGTATTTCTTTAGCATTATTTCCAAACTGAAGTCCAAAAGCTAAACCAAGAATAAACTCAGTTGCTTCTTCCTGCACCTGAATCTTGAAGGGGCAATTAACATCTTTGAGAAACTTTTTGAGGAACTTCAGTCAGTAACTACTGTGGATGTGTCTCAAGTTACCTGTCTTATAGTGCGTGATTATCTGATCTTCATGCCAAACAATTTTGTTTGTAAAATTTAAAGTTTGTAAACTCTGTTTCATTTTTGCAGTTGAAGCCTCTGGAGTTGTGGTAAGTCCAGGGCAATGAACTTGATCAGTACCTCCCAGATGTGGCCACCAAATTTTTCTAAAATGAAGAACTCAAATAATATTTCTAATGGCCAATCAAAAATTAAAATATCAACAACAGAAGCAATTGGCTTACTACACATCTAAACTTTTATGAAATATTTAAGAATTTTAGGCCATGGTTAAGATTTGTATTATTTCATTTTTAATCATTACCTAGGTACAATACCTTAAAATGAGTTACCCGTAATTTTGTATCAATATACAAAGATCAGTAGCAATGTGGCCAAATATAATCTTAATTTTGTATCAATATACAAAGGTATAAAGTCATATTCAATAATCTGTCTTTTTTTCTTGATCATTCCTATATTATGTCTATGTCCCATTTTTTTCTCAAGTCTGTTCACCCCTACATAGGAGAGAAAAAAAGGATACAGAAAAGAAAAAGAGAGAAGTCCCTGGGTCTAACCTCCAAAACCTATTTAACAAGACCGTTTAACAGCTTGTAATCTCTCCTCCTAAATAAGAAGATTATCTATAACCCATCAAATGACCAAAGTGGGGGAACACCTACCCCCACTTCTGGAGATAGGACGTCGCTCTCTTAAAATGACTTCCTGCTGAATTGGGATGTAGTAAACCTGTTTGGGGTTCAAATAAGGATGGAAAAATGGATAAAAATGTTAACAGACTAATTTGATGTTCAGTTCTTTTGTGCTGAGCTATTTAGATGTCCTAAGAAGTTTGTAGACAGAAGCTGAACTTCAGGGCTTTACTGAAGTTCTGGCTGAAACAGTCTGTGGAGCTGAACAACTTAGCAATTTTGAGTTGTTGTCATTGTAGACTTTTGAGGAAACAGCTATTGAGGAAGTTTGCAAGGCTGGATTGTCTGGGCTACTTTTCTCTTTGGTGTCTGATCTGTTTTCTTCTGAGGCTTCAGTTGTCCAGTTGTCCCTGGATTCCTTAGATGGATGTTTTAAATCTCCTGGAAAGAAAAGAACAGAGCCCTGCACTAATCTTAACTCTGGGACACTACTTTTTTTGGCGGGGTCAGGTAATATTTTTTCCAGTAGCAAATTGTCTGTTTAGAGCTTGCTTTGTGTTGGGCTGACCTTGAACTTTGAGATCTGCAGGTTTCTGTCTCTTGTTTTGGGATTAAGGGTGTATCCTTCTCAAATGATGGGATTAAGGGTATGTACCATCACCATCCTGTTCTTCTAACTCTAGAATTTATAAGACACTTAACTCTATAGTGATCCTCCTGTCTCTGTTGCCAGTTGTCATAAACTGTTTGGATAATTAAGAAATAGAAATTAATAGTCATTCAAGCATGTCATTTTGTTAGGTACTAGGACAGTCTATCACAGTTATTTTCTAAGCTAATCAGAAATCAAGTTGCTAAGAGACAACAAACATTTGCTTATCCAAATATAAGAAATAGATAGGTGGTCTTCAAAACCCTCAAGAGATCTGCAGAATATGGCATTCAAAGACATTTTCTTATTTTTTTTAAATACTTTATTTTTTTTTCTTCAAGTTACATCTCAGTAACAAACCCCTCCCTATTCCCCCTTCCTATCCCGCCCTTCCACCCTCTTCCCTCCAGAAGTTTCCCCTTTCAGTCCAACAGATGGTTCCTTCTCTTATAACAGTAAGTATTATACAAAACAATAGATATAAATATGCCACATTTATGAGAGTAAATTGGCCCACTATACCTTCCCAATGTCCAGTTTATACATATTTGGCCCCTGACTTTAACATTCTAATATCTAACCAACTCCATAAGTTTAAAGGTCTATATGTGACTCAACATTCATACTATCTTGCAACACACTTTTAAGAGTATCTTCTTAGATCTATAACACCCTCTTGATTCCTAAACAGTTCAAAATTTAACTATGAGACTCTAGCTGTCTATTCTTCAACCACCTCAGAGACCTGAGAGGGATAAATATATCTGCTTATATAGGAAGTGCAGAGCCTGCAGCTTCCAAAACTAAGAAAGAACATACCAATGACTGCCTGGACAGTTCCCATTTTCTCTCCATACATTCCAGCATCAATCTTCATCCTTTGGGTCCTGTTTCTCTGACAGACATTTGTTGTAGAGCAGGGATTATGAAGGACTTACCTACCCTGTCTTGGCAGATTTAGGCTGTCGACTTCCCTGCTACCAAGTTTTGTCCTTTTTGGACAGCAGTCTGTCTGCAGTTGGTGCAAGGGGTTTTTTCATGCCAAGAGAAAGGCTTGCCACTAATTCAACCATCTTACAGTGGAGGTTCTTCGATGCTTATCTTCTACTTGGAGTAGAATAGGGGGTGCTGTCAGGCGCTGATATGTCTCGATATCAAAAAAAATCTTGATTTAAGATAACATCTTTGAATGCCATATTCTGCAGATCTCTAGGGGTTTTTGAAGATGCCCTATCCATCTCTTGTATTTAGATAAGCAAATGTTGCTTGTCTCTTAACAACTTGATTACTGGGTAATTTAGAGAATATCTGTGATAGACTGTCATAGTAGCTAACAAAGTGATATGTTTGCATGACTAGGAGTTTGTTTTAACTATCCTAGACCGTTTTAGACGGTTGGTATCAAGAGGTCAGAGCTTCACATTTTATTTTTAAGTATCTCTAGGTATGATACCATTAAGAAGCGTTACCTTTAATTTTGTATTAATATACAAAGATCTATTCAATTGTGGTTAAATATACTCTTAATTATGTGTCAATATACCAAGATCAATGCCTATGTAGCCCAATATAATCTTAATATTACGTCCATATGCAAGGGTCAATACCTTGTGGCCACCTGTAATCTTAATTTTGTATCAATATACAAAGATCAATACCGATGTAATCCAATACAATCTTATTTTTGCACAATAAACAAAGGTCAATACCACTTTAGCCAAATAAACTAGTAATTTTTTATCAATATACAAAGGTATAAGGGCATACTCAATAATCTGCCCCTTCTTCTTGGACCTTCCTGTGCTATGTCTATATCTCATTTTTCTCAAGCCCATGCACTCCTACATTGGAGAGGAAGAAGGATACAGAAAAGAAAAAGTAGGAATTCCCTGGGGCTAACCTCCAAAACCCATTAAGACAGGACCATTTATCAGCTTGTAGTCTCTTCCCCTACATAACAGAGTTTTCAGTTATCCTTCAAATAACCAAAAAGAAGGGCGGAGAAACACCCTCCCCACCCTCTGGGCATGGGACGTCGCTCTCTTAAAGTGACTTCCTGCTGATTTGGGTCGTAGTAGACCTGTTTGGGGCCCCAACCCAAATGGGAAAAATGATTAAAAATGTTAGTACACTTCTTTTATGTTCAGTCCTTCTGTTCTCAGCTGTTTAGATGACCTAAGGGGTTTGTAGGCAGAAGCTGATCTTGCAGGTTTCACTGAGGTTCCTGTTGGGGCATTGTGTAGAGCTGAGCGGTCCCAATGACATTGGATTGCTGTGGTGGTTGCAGGCCCCCGATGGAGACAGCTTTTGAGGAAGTCTGCCAGGCAGAATCAACTGGGTCACTCGTCCTCCTCGGTGCCTGATTCTGCTCTCTGCTGAGAATTCCGCTGTCCAGCCGTCCCCGGGATCCCCTAATGGATGCTTCGATTCTCCTGGAACGATAAGAACAGAGCCCTGCCCCAATCCCAACCCTAGGACAATTGCCCTCTTTTTTTTTTTCTGGGGGGGGGATGGGGGGGGCTAGGTAGTACTTCTCCTGAAGCAAATTTGGCCTTCTCACAACATGCAAAGCATTATCTTTCAATCCGGGTTAAAGAAGAAATCATTCTGTCACCTTGGAGCTAAACCAGCTCTAGTGTATATATTTTGAGATCCCAAAGGACAATCTGCCTGCATCGAGATGGCCTTTTGTAAGTAGCCTCCAAACCTAGGTCCCTCCAAATCCCATGTGTGTGTCTCTGAACTCTAATTACTGGGATCAGGGACCTGTGTTTCCCATCTGAAGGGATCAAAGATGTGTTCCACAACTCCTGGATCGAAGTCTTTCTCTATTTAGAGTTTCCCTGCATCAGGCTGACCGTGAGCTCCGGGATCTGCCCATTTCTGTCTCCAGTGTGCTGGGAGCTGGGACCAAGGGTGTACTCTTCTTGAATGGTGAGACCAAGAGTATGCACCCTCACCACCCCACTCCGTATGACTCCAGAATACATAAGACCACCAACTCTAAGGTGCCCCCCCCCGTCTCCGCTGAAGTAAAAGGCATGGGCCAATACCACAATTCTCTTGTATTTTACCTTAGCTCCACGTCTTCTCTACACCTGGAGGTCTGCAAAACCAGGCCGAATGGCTGTATCCTCTGTTCCATTCACAGTGTTTCAGCCCTGCCCCCTGCCTTTTTTTTTTTTTTTTTTTTTTTTTTTTTAGTTAATAAATTTATTTGTGGGCTGGAGAGATGGCTCAGTGGTTAAGAGCACTGGCTGCTCTTCCAGAGGTCATGCCTTCATGAGTTCAATTCCCAGCAACCACATGGTGGCTCACAACCATCCATAATGAAATCTGGTGCCCTCTTCTGGCCTGCAGATATAACTGCATACAGAACACTGTATACATAATAAATAAATCTTTAAAAAAAATTTATTTGTTTGTTGCTTCAGGTTACATCCTTATCATACTGTCCTCTTTTCCCACTTCCCAGCCCCACCCTCCCATGCTCTACCCCCTGACCCTTCCGTCTTGTTCCTCTGGGGTGGAGTGTCCCTGCCTAACAGTCTCTCACCACAGATCAGGAGTCATATGAGGGCCAAGAGCCTCTTCATTCACTGGGGGCCTACGAGGCAGTACTGCCAGTGAATGGTGTCTCATTGCTACTGGGGGAATACTAAAAAAAAAGACCAACAAACACACAAACCCACAAAAACAAAGAATATCAACAAAAAAAGAGAGGAAAAAGAGAAGGGAAAAGGAAAAAGAAAAAAAGAAGGAAAAAGAAAAAAAATTATGTCCTTGTTCCTTTTGATGTGTTGGTTGTAGTACAGATATACTGTACGATATAGTTAAAATCCTACTATAAGTGAATAGATGCCATGTGCATCCTTCTTAGACTGGGTTAGCTCACTCAGGATGAGCTCCTCTAGATCCATCCATTTGGTTGCAAATTGCATGATTTCATTGTTTCTGATAGCTGAGTAATATTCCATTCTATAGATGTACCACAATTTTTTAATCCATTCTTCAGTTGAGGGACATCTGGGTTGTTTCCAATTTCTAGCTATTACAAATAAGGCTGCTATGAACATAGATGAGGAGACTTCCCTATGTCTCCGTGAGAGATCCTTGAGGCAAGGTTATTCCTAGATTTCTAAGATATCGCCAGACAGACCTCCATAGTGGTTGCACAAGCCTGCACTCCCACCAGCAATGGAGTAGGGTACCCCTTTCTCCACACCCTCGCCAGCATGCGCTATCATTTGAGCTCTTTATTTTAGCCATTCTAACAGGTGTTAGGTGGAATCTCAGGGTCGTCTTGAATTGCATTTCTCTGATGATTAAGGATGTTGAACATTTCTTCAGGTGTCTCTCAGCCCTTAGGGTTTCCTCCTTTG
Source organism: Lophiomys imhausi (assembly GCA_907164525.1). NCBI lineage: Eukaryota > Metazoa > Chordata > Mammalia > Rodentia > Muridae > Lophiomys > Lophiomys imhausi. The sequence continues at coordinate 2,670,673 of CAJQZJ010000727.1, read as the reverse complement.
TGAATTCTCTATTGAGCTCCATCTCCCATTTTTTGATTGGATTATTTGGTTTCTTGGCATTTAGTTTCTTGAGTTCTTTGTAGATTTTAGATAATAGCCCTCTATCAGATGTGGGGTTGGTGAAGATTTTCTCCCAGTCTGTTGGTTGCCGTTTTGTTCGAATGACAGTGTCCTTTGCTTTACAGAAGCTTTTCAGTTTCATGAGGTCCCATTTATTGATTGTTGATCTCAGGACATGAGCTGTTGGTGTTCTGTTCAGGAAGTTGTCACCTGTGCCAATGAGTTCGAGGGTTTCTCCAAAGACATTTTCTTAACTTAACATTTTTTTGATATTGAGACATGTCTGCTCCTGACAGCACCCCGTATTCTACTCCAAGCAAAAGATGAGCATTGGAGAATCTCCAATTGGAGATGGTTGAATTAGTGCCAAGCCTATCTCTTGGCAAGAAAAAATCCCTTTCTTCAACTGCAGACAGAACAGGACATAATTCCCCCTACTCCCCCCTCCTGTCCCATCCTCCCACCCTCCTCCTCCTCAACCCACCCATCCTGTTCCTTTTTTTTTTAAGTTTAAGGTATATTGTTTCTCCCCAATAGCTCCCCTTTCAGTCCAACAAATGGTACTTATTCTTATAACAATAAATACAGTACAAAACAACAGAAATTATTAGGTCAAAATTATGAGAGTTATATGGCTTAGCATACATTCCCAATGTCCAGTCCATATGTATTTGACACCTAACTTTAACATTCTACTATCTAACCATCTCCATGAGTTTAAAGTTCTATATACAACTTAGCTTTTATTTAACTTGCATTTAACTTTGCCCAAACAGGACAAAACTTGGAAGCAGATAAGTTGACAGCCTATCTCTGCCAAGACAGAGTAAGCAAGTCCTTCATAATTCCTGCTTTACAATCAATGTCTGTCAGAGAAATGGGGCCAAATGGCTGAAGATTGATGCTGTAATATATGGAGAGAAATTAGGAACTGTCCATGCAGCCTCTGGTATGTCATTTCTTAGTTTTGGAAGCTGCTGGCCCTGCACTTCCTTTATAGCCTCATATATTTATCCCTCCAGGTTTCTGAGGTACTTGAAGACTAGATAACTAGAGACTCATAGTTACATTTTGAATTGTTTAGGAATTAAGAGGGTGTTCTTTATCTAAGAAGATGTTTTTAAAACCGTGATGCAAGTTAAATGAAAGCTAAGTTGTATATAGAACTTTAAACTCATGGAGATGGTTAGATAGTAGAATGTTAAAGTTAGGTGTCAAATACATATGGACTGGACATTGTGAATGTATGCTAAGCCATATAACTCTCATAATTTTGACCTAATTATTTCTGTTGTTTTGTACTGTATTTATTGTTATAAGAATAAGTACCATTTGTTGGACTGAAAGGGGAGCTATTGGGGAGAAACGATATACCTTAAACTTAAAAAAAAAAAGGAACAGGATGGGTGGGTTGAGGAGGAGGAGGGTGGGAGGATGGGACAGGAGGGGGGAGTAGGGGGAATTATGATGGAGATGTAACTTGAAGAAATAAAAAATAAATTTAAAAAAGCTTTGTATTATTATATTTAAATCAGTCTTTAAAAATCTTTATGAGTAGTAACACTGTACATGTCAGGTTTGTGATTAATGGAATCAGCACGGTACATCTATACCATAGGTTAAAACAGATATTTTAATCTAAATAGAAGATTATGCTTGTTTCTCAGGGAAAGGATTTCTAAACATTTTATTGGAATTATTACATTATTAGAGATTAGAAAATAAACAGCCAAAATTCTCATATTTCCAACACAAATTTGTAATTTAACATTTATATCTGTTTAATTTATCATTGTTTCTTTAGTGTAATTACAAAGTGGTATATATTTATTTTAAATTTGCAGTATGCTTGATAATATTTACACATTTAAAAGATTATAACCAGCATTTGGTTTTTTAAAAAATGTTTTGAATATGATACAGATCTATAAACAGAACAAATTGACAATAGGAATTTATTTCTATATAACAAAATCTGATGCTGTTTTGTGTCAGTTTATATGTGTGAACATATTTATCTCTCTCTCTCTCTGTGTGTGTGTGTGTGTGTGTGTGCATGCATGGATTTGGAAGGCAATGGAGAACTCAGGAATTGTTCCTAAGAAACCTCTTTCTTGCCTACCTCTCTTCTCCTTTTTGTCCCTTCTCCCTCTCCCCTCCCTTCCCCCTACTTTTCTTTTTTTTAATTTTTATTTATTGCTTCAAGTTACATCTCCATCATAGTGCCCTCTTTCCACCCCTCCTGGTTTCACTCTCCCACCTTCTCCTCCCTCTCCCACCCATCCCAAGCCTCCTATGTGGAGTGTCCCTACAAATCAGCCCCCTCTCAGCTCAAAAATCAATCATATGTGGGCTAAGAGCTTCCTCTTGCACCAGGGGTCTATATGGTAGCTCCCTATTTTTCTATTCTCTTTTCTTCTCTTATTTTTCCTCCCATTCCCTCTCTCCCCGACCTTCTTCTACAGGTTTTTACTTTTTTATTTTATGTTGAGGCAGTGTCTCTCGTTTACCCAGAAGTTTCCAAAAAGTATACACTGCATGCTCACTGAATCCCATGTGTCTATGTCCCTCTGCTTCACCAGTGATTGAATTATAGTCTAAATTATAAGCATGAGTACCAGTTATTAAACTCAGGTTCTCAAGCTTCCAAGCACTTTAGTCAGGGCTATCTCCTCATCCCCAGTAACTCTCGACTTTCACAGAACTTATGATGATTCATTTGACATTTCAAAATTAGAAAAATAACTAAGTGTTTATAACATACTTTATTAGTTAAGAGATAACAAAGAGATTGCATTTGCTAAATACCTGTTAAAAACTGAGTGCACAAGCCTGCACTCCCACCAGCAATGGAAGAGAGTTCTCCTTTCTCAACACCCTCGCTAGCATGTGCTGCCATTTGAGCTTTTGATCTTAGCCATTCTGACAGGTGTGAGATGGAATCTCAGAGTTATCTTGAGTTGCATTTCTCTGATGATTAAGGATGTTGAGCATTACTTCAACTTTCTCTCAACCATTAGGGATTCCTCCTTTGTGAATTCTCTCTTTAGCCCTGTTCCCCATTTTTTTTTTTTTTTTGGTTAGATTATTTGGTTTCTTGGCATTTAATTTCTTGAGTTCTTTGTAAATTTTGGATATTAGCCCTTTGTCAGATGTGGGGTTGGTAAAGATTTTTTCCCAATCTGTAGGCTGCCATTGTGTTTGAATGACAGTGTCTTTTGCCTTACAGAAGCTTTTCAGTTTCATGAGGTCCCATTTATTGATTGTTGGTCTCAGGTCCTGAGCTGTTGATGTTCTGTTCAGGAAGTTGTCAACTGTGCCAATGAGTTTGAGGGTTTTTCCTAGTTTCTCTTCTAGTAGATTTAGTGTGACTAGGCTTATGTTACGGTCTTTGATCCACTTGGATTTAAGTTTTGTACAAGGTGATAAGTATGGGTCTAATTTCATTCTTTTAAAAGTGGACATCCAGTTGGGCCAGCACTATTTGTTGAAGATGCTGTCCTTTTTCCATTGTGTGGTTTTGCTTCTTTGTCAAAAATTAGGTGGCCATAGTGTCTGGGTCTTCCATTCGATTCCACTGATCTACTGCTCTGTTTCTATACCAATACCATGCTGTTTTTACTACTATTGCTATGTAGTACAGCTTGAAATCTGGGATGGTGATACTACCAGATGTTTTTTTTTTTTTTTTTTTTTTTTTTTTTTAGTGTACAGGATTGATTTAGGTATTCTGGGTTTTTTGTTGTTCCATATGAAATTGAGAAGAGCTCTTTCCAGGTGTATAAAGAATTGTGTTGGTATTTTCATAGGAATTGCATTGAATCTATATAATGCTTTTGATAGGATGGCCATTTTTATTATGTTGCTCCTACCTATCCATGAGCATGGGAGATCTTTCCATCTTCTAAAGGCCTCTTCCTTTTCTTTCTTCAAGGGCTTGAAGTTCTTGTTGTTCAGGTCCTTTACTTGCTTGGTTAGAGTATTTTATATTGTTTGTGGCTATTGTGAAGGGGAGGTCAAACAGGCGATATCTTAGAAATCTTGGAATATCTCTACCTCAGGACACAGCCATACCACTTCTGGGTATACATCCAAATGACTCCTCACCGAATCACAAGGAAGTTTACTCATCTATCTTCAGAGCAGCCTTATTTCTAATATCTAGAAACTGGAAACAACCCACATGTCCCTCAACGGAGGAATGGATTAAAAAACTGTGGTACATCTATACAATGGAATACTACTCAGCCATCAGAAAGAGCGAAATCCTGCAATTTGCACCACATGGATGGAACTAGAGAAGCTCATCCTCAGTGAGCTAACCCAGACTCAGAAGGATGCATAAGGTATCTATTCACTTATAGTAGGATTTTAGCTATATAGTACAGGATATCTACACTACAACCAATGCACCAAAGTTAACATGGACTTAAACTATTTTTTGTTTGTTTGTTTGTATGTGTGTTTTTAGTTTTCTCTCCCTGGCAATGAGACACTTTTCACTGGTGTACTGCCCCCAGTGTATGAGCAGGCTTTGGCCCTCATATGACTTCTGAACTGGTGCAGGGGACTGTTATGTAGGGACACTCAACTCCAGAGGAGTGAGATGGAAGGGTTAGGGAGTAGAGGATGGGAGGGAGGGGCTTGGAGGGGGGGGGGAAAGAGGACAATATGATGGAGATGTAACCTGAAGCAACAAATGAATAAATTAAAAAAAAACTGAGTGCTATGGAATAAGACAAAAATTAGAAATACAGGAAGAATTCTACATTTGTATATATAATATGCATAAAACAATATGACATCCATCAATAAGCCATATTACCAAGCCTAAAGCACTGGGGAAATAATCTTAGTAAGGGGTGTACTTAGTAATTCTGCTTATATTGCAGCTTTTGCCTGAACATGATAACTCATTTAAAAAGGCTGTTTATTTTCATAAACAATCCAAAATCTCTATCTCATCGTTCCTGTCTAAAAGATTCTCAATCATAAGATGCTAAATTATATATTCATTGGTTGCCATTTTTGATTTCTGTTTTCATATTTCATCTATTTTTGCCTAGACTCTCTGATTAATTATGTCATGAAATTATCTTAGGCCAGAGCATATTTAAGTTTTCGTGAACAGAACAGGGGATACTTTAAAGTCCCAAATTACTACTTTATATATACCTGAAATTTTAATATTTTCACATCTTTTCAGTTTCTTAATATTACACTGCACATAATAAGCTTACTAGCATACTTCCTGAAAAAGTCAAAAAATTTTGCAACTAAGTTTAAATGTATAACTAATATCACATTTAAATGTCAGTAGTTACTACAAATTTAAAATCTTCTCCAATTGCCATGATTTGTATTTATTACTTATATCACTATTAAAATCTATTTTAATGGTGTGTCAATGGAATACGTGAGGGAGAAATAAGACAGGACAACCACTATTCCTTTCTGAACACACATATGTCTGACATATGCACATCCACACACAAAATATAGACAGTAAAATTAAAAAATGATTTTACTCACATACTTCCTTGCATGTTACTGTGCATCATAGTCGTGCAATCACCTCTTTTCTTACTCTTTTGAGACATAGATCTCCCAATATAGTGCAAGCTAACCTGGAATTTCCTGTATATAACTCTAGCAGTTTCTGATTCCTGAGAGATATATTGGCATTTACCACCAAACCAATTTAAGCAAATACACTTTATTTTGGGTGGGTGAGTGTCTGTGTGCATGTGTGTTTATGTGTTCTTTGTGTGTGTTTTTAGTTCATGTGCTTCTTTGTGTGTTGGGTTTGTGTGCACAGGAATGTGAAGGCCAGATGTCAGTATGTTCGTCCCCCTGAATTGCTCTCTACCTTATATTTTTTTGTGCCTCTGTGACGCTGGAAATCAGTGATTGGCTAGACTGGATAGCCAATGAGAGCCTGAGTTCCAAATGTCTCAGTCCTCCAACATGTGATTACATTTTTTTCCATGTTGATGCTCAGTAGTTCCTGTGATGGCTGGTGCTCCTAACTCGAAGAGCTACATGCGTAAGCAGCAAGCACTTTATCACCTGAACCATTCTTTCAGCCCTAAAATATATTCTATAAATACTGGCCCACTGGAAAAGTTAACAAATAATATTGACATTCTGAGCAAAATGGATATTCTAAGTTAGTAAATAATAAAGCTAAATTTCCTATAAATGGATGGAGCATTTCTTAAAAGTAGGAGGTTCAGATTAAAAGTCTAAGAACAGTAGTAATATAAAATAACTTTGTGTTTGACTCTGAATTTATGAATTTATTGACCTAATTAATATGTTTTATATTTATGACTCTCATACATAAAATGAAAAGAGTAAAAAATATATTATTTTCAAATAAAGACATGCAAATAAAATAAATATTACATGATGAAATTTCTTAATGATTTGAAAATTTTTAATTAATATAATGTTTCCTGTGTTTATTTTATGGTATATAATATGAATCATTTTGTGCTTCATATTATTTTCATTATATTTATTATTTTACATGTATTTGATATATTCTTCCTCATATATTTTTAGATTATTTCTATTTTGTGAAAGCTAAATAAGCTAAATTTCTTTTTTCTTTTGATGTGATCATGCTATTTCTGTTTAAAAATATAAAAAAAAGATAAAATACCTATTGCATTTTACTGAAGAGTAAATACGAGTAGAGGGCCTGGTGGTGTCTTGTAGGTCCAGCCTATGAGTGGGGTTAGGAAGCATTCTCAGTCCAGGGATAAAGGCACTTGTGCACCCACGGGCAGGCTTGCAAAAGAGTCCCCTGGAAGCCTCCAATCCTAAATCTCAGCCATGTGCCTCATATGCAGTAGTGTTCCTGAAAGCCCATGGGGGCTATCACACTGAATTTTTCTGGAAAGACACTGTGCCCGTGACTCCTAAATTAGAACAATTGTCACTAGCATGAAGCTCACTTCCCCTCACATCATTGCTGGTGAACAAGTGTTACTCTAGTAGGATAGTTTCATAAATAGTCTTCCTTTTACAATGTAAAACTATGAGAAACACGGAAGCAGCGGATGAAACATGGGCTTTTCCATTTTGAAAGTTCTCTCCTTCTGAGCTGCCACAGCCTTGCTTATAACTTATAGGTAGTGTGCATATAATTCACAAAAGCATTCATTGCTTTCTGACGCCTTGGGTCAAGAATGTTTCTACATCAGGTTCAAGGATGACTCCCTCTTTCAATGGGAATCACTGATGCAAAATCAGCTTCATCCAGAAAAAAAGTATCAAATTTAATATAAATTATGTTGGATAGTTCTAAGAATTTAATATTTTGTGCTTCAGATTTCAGACAAAAGTGAGTGGATCGATATGCCCTTAACAAGAATCTTAAATTTTAAAAAGAGTGACCCTTTGCCATATGGAGCCCACCCCTGACACTGCCTGGAAGGGCAGGAATGAGAGGATGGATAGGATAGAGACCTAGGATAGAACCAAAAGTGACCAGTTTAAAAAAAAAAAAGTCAAAGAAATGATTGATTGAACTTATTCTTAATGATATTCTCTATTCTCATTGAGAGCAGCTGAGCATAATTGCCTTCAGACAGCCTTCATTCTGCAACGAATGGAAACAGATGTAGAGACTAAAAATTGGCAGAACTCAAGAAACCCTGGGGAAGAGGGGAGGAAGAAATGTAGGATCCAAAGAGCTCAAGGAGAACACAAGAAAACTCATAGACTCAACTAACCAGGGCTCATAAGGGCTCAAAGGGACTGAATTGGCAATCATTGAGCCTGTCATATGTCTCACCTAGGCCCTTTTCACATATGTTATGTTTGTGTAGCTTGGTCCTCTTGTGGGAATCCTAACAGTGGGAGTGGAGTTTATCTCTCACTCTCTTGCCTTCTTTGAGACATTTTTTCTCCTACTAGATTGTCTCATCTGGCCTTAATAGTAGGGGAGGAACCTACCCGTATTTTAAATTGATATACCATGTTTGGTTGAAAATCTGTGGGAGCCCTGCCCTTTTCTGAAGGGAAATGGAGAAGGAATAGATGGAGAGAGGGGAAGTATGTGGAGGGGACTGAGAGGTAAGGAGGGAGAGAAAACTGCAGTATATGAGAGAACAATACATTTTTAAAAAGTGTATTCCATCCCACATTATCTAGCTATAATAATTATAGTCACTTTTAATTTTAAACTGTAAATTTTTAAATAATTAGACTCAAAAGAAGTTGCAAAACAGAACCAAAATGGGTCATGCATCCTTAAAGCAAGTTAGATAAAAGCTGACAGCCTACCTAATAAGAGTATAGTATCTAAACTAGACAATTTGTCTTGTAAAATACTATTATATTATGCATATACACACATATGTATGTATATATATATATATATATCTCAGATTTCATCAGCATTGATATGCACTGACTTGTGTATGGATGCAAGTCAAAGACCTGTTAAAAGTATGAGGTTATTAAAATGTTATAGATTAATGTTTACATAAAATAAAATTATCTTTAAAACTCTTGTTCCTCTTTTTCAGTTATTTTATTGTAGTTATTTTGACTTTAAACATAAAGGATGATAGAATGGTGATGACATGGGACTGGACTGACTGAGTACTTGTGGATCAGAATGGTGGTGATCATGGTTCACAAGTTTTCATTTAGGTGGGAGATTTAACCTTAACAAAACTGTTGTGACTATATTTGATATAGTGTTTAAAGATATTAGTGTTGGGTGTAGTGTTCTCATTACAAAATGTAACTGTATAAAGAATTATATATTTTATAGCTGGGTGGTGGTGGCGCACGCCTTTAATCCCAGCACTTGGGAGGCAGAGGCAGGTGGATCTTTGTGAGTTCGAGGCCAGTTTGGTCTACAAAGTGAGTCCAGGACAGCCAGGGCTACACAGAGAAACCCTGTCTCGAAAAACCAAAAAAAAAAAAAGAATTATATATTTTATAAAAAGATTTAGTAATTTGCAGCCAAATATGTTGGTGGATACAATATGTGAATTTAAGTTTATGTCATTAAAAAAAAAATACCTGCTACTGGCAACGTAGTTCAGTTTGATAAGTTTAATAGCAGGCACTGCTCTTACAGAGAACTCCATTTCAATTCTCAGATAACACATTAATTGTTTATAACTACCTGTATGTACAGTTATAAGTGATCCCATACCCTCTTCTTGCTTTTGGAAGCATCATCATACACATGAACAAACATACATGCAATACCGTATATACATAAATGAAAATAAGTCTTGAAAAGAATACTCCCTTTAAATAGTGAGGAATAAAAAAGGAACAGAACAAGCACACACAGCAATCACCATCCTAAACTGTACCTTCATTTCAACCTAAAATTTCTGAGTTTAATTATAGCAATGAATTATCATTATTCTAATTTTTCATGTTTATTTGGTGTGAGATGAGAGTTATATTTAATGTTTAAATAGCCTACAAACAATTTCATTTTATAAGAGAGCTATTTTGCAGAACATTAGAAAATAAAGCACTAATTTTTGTTGCCATCAACATTATGGTTGCTGATTAAAACTGAAGCAACCCAGCAATAATGTAGACTAATTATGTGAAAGAAATAGTTGCAGACATTAGAAATTCAGCAGACATTTCATCAGCATTTGCCAGATCACATTGTTTATCAGAGACCGAGTGTCAAATCCCAGTACATTTCAAAGGGTTTTTTAGAAAAATATATTAATATTGGTTTTACATGTTTGATAGCATGATGATGTCTTTATGAAGGAGCTTCATGTGGATACTTAAATGCAGAATGAACATGAGTTATAACATTTCTAAGCATTCAATTCCAAAATAAAGACCAAGATAAACAGTATATCTCTGTGAATAAAATATTCATATTTTCTTACTACGGTTATTAGTTTGTTTTGGGAAAGAGTATCAGTAAGAATATTTTAATGGTTCCTTGTTTTGTTTATTTTACATTTGAATTGCAACTACCTTCCCTCCCCTCTTCCCAGTCCCACCCTCCTACCCACTTCCTCCATATCCCCCTTGCCTGGCACCAACTCACTTTGGCACATCAATATTTTACCATTCATTTCTTTATGATTTTACTTTACACACACACACACACACACACACACACACACACACATATATATATTTATGTATGAACACTCATATATGAATATATATGCATATATATGAGCACATACACAAACACAACTGATCGTTGATAAATTTATCTCCCACTAGCAGATTTTAAACTGTTTTCTACTCCCACTGAAACTCTTTCTCTTCCCAACAAGATATTTCCCACAACATTCAAGTCTTTTTTGTTTGTCTTAATGTGTAATTCTTAATGATATATTCTATTTGAAAATTGTGACAATTTTATAGCAGGTGTGTAAATAAACACACTACGTTCTCCACTCTTTCACATTAATGTTTCAGTAGCCTTTTTGATTTAATGACAATACCACTGTAAAGGCTTCATTATTCTTTGAAGCCTACTTTCTTATAACATCTCTTAATTAAATATGGAAAGATGTCTTCGAAGTTAAAAACATTTTATTAATTTTTTTATATAAGTACTTTATTTTTTTTCAAGTTACATCTCAGTCGCAAACCCTTCCCTATTCCCCCTTCTTGTCCCACCCTTCCACCCTCTCCCCCCCCCAACAGCTTCTCTTTTCATTCCAACAAATGGTTCTTTCTCTTATAACAGTAAATTCTATACAAAACAGCAGAATTAAATATGCCACATTTATGAGAGTTAAATGGCCCAGTATACCTTCCCAATGTCCAGTTCATACATATTTGGCCCCCGACTTTAACCTTCTACCTTCTAACCATCTCCATGAGTTTAAAGTTCTATAACTGACTTAGTTTTCATACTAACTTGCATCACTATTATAACCATCTTCTTAGATCTAGAACGCCCTCTTGATTCCTAATCAACTCAAAATTTAGCTATGAGACTCAAGCTGTCTATTCTTCAACCACCTCAGAGAGCTGAGAAGGATAAATAATTTTGTTTGTTGCCATTTCAAAAGCCTTTGGTGTTGCTGGTTGGAAATCTCAAGGTTAGGCATTGATCTTTGTATATTGATACAAAATTAAGAGTATATTTAGCCACATTTGAATAGATCTTTGTATATTGATACAAAATTTAAGGTAACGCTTCCTAATGGTATCATACCTAGAGATACTTAAAAATGAAATGTGAAGCTCTGGCCTCTTGATACCAACCATCTTAAACTGTTTAGGATAGTTAAGAAAAACAAACTCCTAGTCATGCATGCATGTCACCTTGTTAGCTACTAAGACAGTCTATCACAGATATTCTCTAAGCTACTCAGTAATCAAGTTGTTAAGAGACAAGCAACATTTGCTTATCTAAATACAAGAGATAGATAGGGCATCTTCAAAAACCCCAAGAGATCTGCAGAATATGGCATTCAAAGATGTGGTCTTAAATTAAGATTTTTTTTTGATATCGTGACATATCAGCTCCTGACAGCACCCCCTATTCTACGCCAAGTAGAAGAAAAGCATCGAAGAATCTCCAGTGTGAGATGGTTGACTTAGTGGCAAGCCTATCTCTTGGCATGTAAAAACTCCTTGCTTCAACTGCAGACAGACTGCTGTCCAAAAGGACAAAACTTGGTAGCAGGGAAGTCGACAGCCTAGCTCTGCCAAGACAGGGTAGGTTAGTCCTTCACAATCCCTGCTCTACAATAAATGTCTGTCAGAGAAACAGGACCAAAAGGCTGAAGACTGATGCTGGAATGTATGGAGAGAAAATGGGAACTGTCCAGGTAGTCACTGGTTTGTCATTTCTTAGTATTGGAAGCTGCAGGCCCTGCACTTCCTATATAATCATTTTATTAATTTTTGAGAATCCCATATATTATATTTTGATAGTAAACACCCCTTTTCCAACTTATACCCAATCTGTCACCTTCTGTACCTTCCCTACTTTCAGTCTTCCATATATTTTAAGCCCATTGCATTGAATTTGTGCATCCTTTTACTCTTAGATATGTGGTCATACATTGATACATGGTTGATAATACAGGGGATACATCCTTATGGAAAATTAATTCTCCTTCTATCAGCTATAAGTTACCAGTATCTCCTCACCTAGGGATGGATCTTCATGCATATAACCCATTGTGAGATTCCTTATGGCACGTGCAAATAATATTCATTTTGACTCAATTCCTAGTTCGTATGTGCCCTGTGGTGTCCAGAAAACATTATTCCCTTGTAATTACACACACTCACAGTCTCAGACCATTACAGTTTTTCCACTCCCTCTTCCATGGTGTACTAATACCATTAGTTCTCCTTTTAATATATATGGTTATATAAATTACTGGCTTTCCTTTATTTCTCTTGATTTAACAGTTGCTTTTATAAATTTTGACATAAAAAAATGTAAAAACTATGAAAATATTTTGGGTTTTCTCCCATTCCATTTCTTTCCATGGATACAAAAGAAAATTTACTTTTTCTTTACAATCTAATAATTTTATGATTAATATTGAACTGTATTCATTTCATTTTATTTTTTGTAGACACCATCTTTTGACCAGATAAACCTCTGAATTCATATATCACTTATCCAGGAGGCTGAACTTTAGTGTCCTAGAGCATTGTTTTAACCTCTTCTAAGTTTCAAATATTCTCTTTTCTTAAATAAATTCAGTTAATGCTGCCTATATGCACATGAGTTCAGGAATACCAAATGAAGCATGAACCTCATTTGTCCTTCTCCAATTATGGTGGAATTGTTGTTGGCTTGATCTTGTTCAAGTCTTGTATAGGCTACTGTAGTTATTCTGAACTCATGAATGAACTGTCATTGTCATATAAAGAAGACACTATTCTCTAAACATTCTTTCCAATGTATGATTATTGCAATATTTTCACTCAATTGGCTGTGATATTTTTGAACCTTTATGGGAGGATTGTGAATAGGTCTCACCTCTGTCACTGAACTCTCCACTCGGACCTTTCCTCTGTGCTTTGACTGGCTGTAAATCTCTGAATTAACAGAAGTCCACTCCAGAAAGAAAATTCTGTGATGAGGGGTGAGAATTATATTAACATATGTGTAAAGGGGATAAGTATTTAGAATACGTTTTAAAATTATATACATTTAGGAAAATGATAGTTAATTTCTTTTTAAACCTTTTTTTGTGAATTTCACATCATGTAACCCAATCACACTTTTCTCTCCCTCCCCTTATACCTGCTCTCTACCCTTACAAGCTCTCCACAATGGAGAATAAAAGTCTTATTTTGGAAGCTACAGTGTGTCACACTGTGTCCTACAGTATACCTTTTGTCCATACATTTTTGCTTGTTAATATTCACTTGAAATAAGTTGTTAGTCTGGTACAAGACTTCTAGTTTCTGCTATACTATCAATGTTGGAAACTCGGATATCCTGTCATTGCACCCTGTCATCGCGATCCTGTAGTTTGGATCTGTAGGACTGGCCCCTTCAAACACTTCAGCAGTTCACTTTTCAATGGTAGGGTGAAACAATTCAAAGCCCTGGATCTTGGACTGAGAGGTATCTGAGTTGCTCAGCCAGCCAACTCTCCCACACCCACACCACCAAAGCAATCTCTCCTCTTCTGCACTTCCTGCCCTATCCAGTGTCATAGCCAGCAAAGAGTAGAGCCAGCTAATCTACTTCCATGCCCTTGGGTTGCTTCATCTGCACCTGCACCATCAGCGATAGCTCTACTGTGTTGCCTAGCTGAGGTGCAGCAGACATTCTCCCAGGTGGTATAGCAGGCAATGGGTTGGGCCAGCTCTCCTGTTCGCAGGCCTTCGGGGGTTGTCTCAAGAACAGCCCCTGTAACCATGGCCAGCTCTCTCCTATTGCTTAGGCAAGGTGCAGGGCCTGCTCTCCAAATTAGTAAAGCCAGTGAATGACAGGGCCAGTTCTCCCGCTCTCATGACTCTGGAGACCAGCTCTCATACCTCCATAGTGGATAAGTGATAAGGGAGTGGAGGAAAGTCTCTCTCTCTTGCCTCACCACTGCATAGGAGACAAAAGGCAGGGTGAGTTCTCCTAAGTTCACACACTCGGGGCGGTTTACCCACACCCCATGTCCAAGGCCATCTCTACTGTGCTGCCCAGTTGCATGCAGGGTCAAATGCTGCAACAGGTGAGGAAGAGGGAAAAAAATCCTCCAACTTTCATGACCCCAGGACCAGTTTTTCCACTTGCAGTTGGTGGCAAGTGGAGCAGTTGGGGGAGGGAATATCGCCTTAGACCATACCATGGTATGACAGAAAAGATTCAGAACCAGCTCTACCTTACTCACATCCTTGATGTTGAATCAACCATACCTCTGTCCACAGGGTCACCTCTGCTGTCCTGCCTAGATAATATGCAGAGCCAGCTCTCCCAAGTGCAGCACTTGAGGGACAGGAACATCTATCTGGTCTCATGACCCCGGCAGGGCCAGCTTTCCTGTACACCACAGGATATGTGTAAAAGCATAAGTATTTAGAATGTATTTAAAAGTATATTCATTTATCAAAATGAGAGCTAGTTGCTATCCTAAGGCTGATGACCACTCTACATACCCTTGACAGGTTTATAGTACTCCACTGTACCAGGAATTACATTCAGTTAGAAAGCTGTTGCTTGTTTCCATAACATTTATTCCCTTATACCCACAATAATGACATGCATTTCCCAGAAATCATTTTGTCTTAATAATATTGGAAGGTTGTACTTGTTTTCTTCTTTGGTTTAATTTTTTTATTGAAGGCAATATTATAAATATTACCTATATTACATTTATTATATTATATATATTAATACTATACTATACTATAATATTATATTATATAATATTATATACATTATATTATATTATATACATTATATTATATTATATTATATTATATTATATACATTATTGTACTACTTTGCATGCCTATTTTATTTATAAAATATTTAGTTTTGTAATATGTTTCTTTTTAAAATGGATTGAAAACAGTATTAAACACATTAAATTCCAAGGAAAATTTGTAGACTGAAAAGATATTTGTGTTTTCGTAAAATAGTAGAAAAGATGAAAGTATTGAGCACATGTGAAAGAACAGATGATAATTTTTCTTTTGAGTACCTTTAAGTGATAACAGAAAACATGTATATGAACCCAGGAAAGGAGGTGACTGGTCTCAAACAGGAAGAGGACTTAGTACAGTTAAGACTAATCATAAGAACTTATACATACATACATGAACATGCATAAAAAGTAATCACTTGGGAAAAAGTTTATGCTTAATATCTTCCTTAGTTTGGGTTTTATTGCTGTGAAGATACACCATGACCAAGGCAACTCTTCTAAAGGCAAACATTTCATTGAGGCTGGATTACAGTTTCAGTCCATTATCATATGGTTGGAAGCATGGCCGTATGCTGGCAGACATGATGCTGAAAGGACTGAGAGATTTACATTTTGATATGAAGGCAGTAAGAAGGAAACTGGATTTGTTTTACACTGGGCATACCATGAAT
The DNA here is from genome assembly GCA_907164525.1 of Lophiomys imhausi. NCBI lineage: Eukaryota > Metazoa > Chordata > Mammalia > Rodentia > Muridae > Lophiomys > Lophiomys imhausi. The sequence goes on along the minus strand of CAJQZJ010000727.1, from coordinate 2,655,069 downwards.
ATTTAAAACTCCAAAGTCCCACTCCACAGTGACACAATTTCATTAATAAGGCCACACCTCCTCCAATAAGGCCACACTTCCTACTAGTGCCACTCCTTATGGCCAAGCTTTCAAATACATGAATCTATGGGGATCAAACCCACTCAAACCACCACAATATGTAAACTTTAAGTTCTTCCAATAATGTTGTTCCAAAGAAAGATACATGGGAACTTGTTGTTAATTCATTTATCCAAGGAATAAATAGTAAGAACAATTACTGAGGACAATGTAGACTGCAAATCAAATTACAGTACAATGTTGAGTTCCAAGCAATTAATATGATCTAATGTGTGTGATGATTCTATTAGAGCATTCTGAAATTTTTGGTATAAAATCAGAGGAACTTGAATAAATATCTGAATATATAAAATTCAGGACCACAATATCAGTGACCTAAGAAGTTTACCTTAACTTTACTAAAGGGTAGGTAACATATTTGATTTTTTTGTAAACTATGTCATTTTAGTTTATTTTATCAACAAATCATACTATTGGAAGATGACTTAAATAGATACAAATATTAATATTATACTTTATTTCCTTGAAGACAGGAAATTAATTAGATTATTATTCATTAGACTTCATTTAGACTTGTAGAATAATTATTAAATAAATTGATCATAACTTCTTCACATGTTCAGTTTTGAACTAAAACATATTTAATGAGTTAGACATAAATACAAGTTTATGAGATAATTATAACCACACTGTATTCCCTATAATCCAATAAATACTACATTTTCTGAAGTTAATATAATGAAATTTCCTAAATGATAAGTATAGAAGTGTTTTAAGATGACAATTCATCATGTAAATCTCTAATTGACCAATGAATATGACTGAAGATCATCTTACTTGAGTGCCAATAATTAGATTTTACATTTATATGATTTAATAAATGAGAAATAATTTAATGTTAATGATAATTTCATTGTTTAAATTAGGCAATGTCGGTTCTTATAGCGCCTTTGGAGTCGCTAAATTCTGAAGATAATATATTTTGGAGCAATAATGTAACCACAGTAAAGAGTGAACTGACTGGAAGACACTGGAGTTACAAAAATAATATGTGACAGTTAATAAACTTAAGAAGAATATACATATGTTTCTATTACATTTTCACTTCAATCTATAAACTTCAATTTATTAGGGAAAATAAAATTGTCTTTCAGGTTAGTTTTGCAATATAGGATGATTATCTGCATATTATAGTACTTTAAAACTTCACCCTCTTGTCAAATGGAGTCTGAGTATATACATTATCTTGACCTCTGAGAGTGTTATGTATCATACATAGAGGAAATTTTTACATGCATGAAATTCAGTCCATATAAATATTTAGTCATCATACAAATTGTTTTTTATTAAAATACTGTGGTTAATAATTAAGAGCTACATTGTTTTATGCATCTTTCTTGATAGTACAAACAATTCTTCATCTGAATTAGCCCACCTATATACCTACAGAATCTGCTTTTAGAGTAATTTTATTTAATTTTGTGTATATGCTTCTGTTTATCTTTAAAGTATTTAAGTTCAGTGTATTCTCATTAAATTAAAAACGTAAAAAATTAACACAGAGAAGTCAGCAGCCTTCCTAGAGACAAATAGCAAATATTTCAGGAAAGAAACCAGAGAAACAATCCCATTCACAAGAACCTGAAAAAATTTTCAAATAAATGCAACCAAGGGAATAAAAGAATTGTGCATTTAAGATGAAAGGACACATAAAAAAAATAATATGATACTACTATACAGAAATACCTCCTAGGCTCATGGATTAGTTTGAATAATATTGTGAAAATGACCATTTTTCCAAAAACAATCCACAGATTTAGTGTAATCCTTGGCAAAATTTGAATACATCTCTTCAAGATAATTGGGCAAAGTTGCAAACCTCCTCTATAAATACAAAAGGCCAAAAATAGCTAACACAACCCTAAACAACAAAACCAATTGTTAAGAAAAATGAAATTGTGTAATTTCCAGGTGCTTGGATGGAGCTGAAAACAATTTGTCAATGGAATAATCCAGAATCAGAAAGACAAAACTGACATGTTTTCTCTACTTTCTCTTAGCTTTGAATCTTTCTGTTATATCTGAATCTATGGAGTAATGGCAGATATCATGAACTATTTAGGGCCATGAAGAGGAGTGGGATGCTTTCAAAGGCAAAGGGGTAGAATGCAGTACTGTAAACAAAGTTGAATAATATAATGAGAAAAGTATAAATTGCATTAGTAGGTGGAATGGCAGGGTAGAAGAGAAAGCATGGGGAGGGATAAGTGACATAGAATTAATATATATATATATATTTATATATATGGAAAACTACTACTCCATGTATGTCTAAATATATATAAATACACATGTACACAGAGTTTACACAGAATTAGTCTAAAATGAGATAATAAAGCTGCTACTAGATGTTTCAGACTGGCAAATAAAACTCCCAGTGCCAGGATTGTTACATCTTGAGAGTTGTTGATCAATAATTTCCTATAAAATTCCTCAACATAGCAGGCTACTGCTCATGTTAAGAACACTATCCAGTACTTGATATTAAGACACCAGCAAGACACCACATATTGAAATAAAGGTCGGTACTCACCTGGAAGTTTCATCTATACTGAATAGATTTTATAATCCTGGGTTGTGCTACACTAACGTGCTATCAGAGGGAAAATGATAATCAATTTTATCCAGCTGTGAACTCTAAGAACTACAACAATGAGGAGTCTGGCCAAGCATGTCCACTGATGCATTGGTAGAGTGAATATCATGGAGCAATCAAACATTTCCTGATTGGATGTAAGTTCTGTTTTGCAAAATGAAATCCATATCTGACACCATAATTCTGAGTGAGAAACTATGGCTATACTGATTATAGGCTCTATGTAAGGATTTCTTGCTATTATTCTACTAAGAAGTCACAATGTTAAACTGACAATTATTTAATGTTATACTCATAGATTAGTTCATGTCTCAACACTAATGAAAAAAGTGACTTTATTCAGCATTTGGTGATTAATACTAAGACTTTCAACTGACAAAGGTCCAGACTGTTAAGACCTTGGAATGCTCATCTGTAAATACAACATATATTACACTCCTGTTTCCAAAGCTAGGGTTCATTGTGGAAGATGTGGTGGAAAGATTGTAAGAGACAGAGGCAGTAGACCAGTACTAATCATGTTTTCCAAGCAGAGCAGGGTAATTACACATATGAGCTCAAAGTACTAGAGAAAGCATGTCCAAGACTTGTAGAAATCCAAATATGACAAACATCAAGATTGTGAATGAAGTTAGGCATGGATTCTTCCCTCTAGGTTTGAAGTTATTGGCAACTGATAAATTCTAGCAGAAAGAGCTTCAGTTTTCTTTGAGTGTGCAACTCCTAATAAGTTTAACATGCTCCAGACATATTACATGAACAGCATTAATTACACTTGGTGCATTTAAAAAAAGAAGAAAAAAAGAAGTGAACACCTCTTTTGGTGGGTAATTAAAGAAGAATTAATCTGGAAAGAGTTGAGAGAGGGGGTGATTATGAACAAAATGTAGTGTATCAAATTATAAAATAGCAAAGATGTACAATAAAGAACATAATTGTCACATGTATTATATAAGCATATGAAATTACATGTTTAAATTTTCTGCCTCGCACATAGGTACATATCAGAGAATGTTACCAAAAAATACAATTACTGAACACCAATCCAAAATTACATATTAAATAAAAACATGTATTTTTATTTTTCTGAAGTCTGTTTATATTTCCAACTAAAGAAAATTGTGCTATATCTGTAGATATAATACCAGGAAGGAACATGATAAAGTAACATTTTTCTTTTTTATTGAACAGAAATTAACCAACATACATTTTGGACAGAAATTAACCAACATACATTTTCCACATATGCTTAAAATTTTCAGGTACTATACAGTTTACAATAGATAGAAAAACTCTGAGTGCATCTTTGAGTATTAGTATGCATATTAATGTATAACAGTCAATGAAATATTATTACGAGAAAAATTTAATGTAGTTTTAACTTGTAGAAATATTGTAACTGAACTCCTATTTTGTGTAGCAGTTTCCTCTGAAGTAAAACATTCACTTCTGTAGGAAAGAGGTGGAATACCAAGATTGAGGAAATAAAATATGCAAAACTCAGGAAGTTCATTCAAATTATAAATTTCAGAAATCTCACAGGACTTACAAAGGTCAGAAAGTTTAGAAAGTTATAAGATGTGCTCTAGTACCTATTATATTGTAGTAATAATTTCAGTGACAGAAATTTTGTAGCTATACATTGTGCTCAAAACTCTAGATGTGCAACTTTCATGAACTTCCTAGTGATGTAACTGCCTTGAAGTCACTGATGCTGCTGTAAGTTTCCTCAGGTTACTCATTGATTCACCAACGTAGACATGGATGTGACCATTTATTTTGTTGTCTTTAGTTCCATATCTGTGACTGAAATGATGTGTATTTGCTTCTTCCAAGAAAAGTTACATGTGATCCTAGGGGAGAAACAATAGAAACCTAGAGGTCCATGTGTGACACAGGCAGCAGAAGTCTACTTGAGGCACAGCAAGCCGACCTCCATAGCCTTCCCTCCTGAAGAGGACTGCCTGGCACCAGGAACATCCAAGTTAGACCCCACCTTGCCTTTTCTCTGCCTGCATGACCCACTTGGGACACAAAAAGTAGATGTACACCTGGAAGAGAGCCAGCAGAAGTGGTTTTCTGTACCCTGCCCCTTAGAATTACGTGACCTTCCCTTCTGAGGAGGACTGTGAGGCCCTAGGAATACCATGGTTAGATGTGCTCCATTTTTCCCCTGCCTGCCAGATATACCTGGGGTACACCCTGCAGAGGTGAGTTGTGTGCTGCCTGCCCCCCAGCTCTATAAACCTTACCTCATGAAGAGGCCTGATGTGCATCAGTAATATTCAGGCCTGCTGGTACACAGCAATACATAGGTTAGACCCTGTCTCTCTTTTCTGCTGTCTGCTGGGTCCACCTGGGGCACAGTCAGAAAAGGTGATCTGCACACTTCCATGCATGTCAACCTCCATTGCCTCCCCTCTGTTAGAACCCAGGAACCTTCAGACATGTAGACCTTCAGGAACACCCAGGTCCAAGTCTTGGCTGGCCTCCCTGAAGAGTACTATCAGCATCAGGAATATCCAGCCAATATGAGGGAAAACCAAATGGCTAAAGATAAGCATAAAGACATAATCAATTAGGGCAATATAGCATCACCAGAGCTCAGGTATACTACTATAACAAGCCCTGTTTAACTTACCACAGAAAAAGTACATGAAAGTAACCTTCCTGTTAATTTTATAAAATGATACATTTTTTTAAAGAGGAAATGAATAAATCCCTTAAAGGAAAAACAGGTGAAGTAAATAAACATATCCAACAAAGAAATACAAGAAAACACAATAAAGCTGGAGAACAGGATGAATTAAACTGTGAAAGACCTGAAAATGGAAATGGAAGAAATTTAGAAAACACAATCTGAGAGAATCCTGTAAATAGAAAAACTAAGGCAGAGAACAGGAACTACAGACATAACCATCATCAACAGAATACAAGCAATGGAATAGAGAATTTGAGGACTAGAAGATACCATTGATTAAATCCATGCATCACCAAAGAAAATATTAAATCTAAAATGATCTTGTCTGGGTCCTGAGGCAAAGCTATTCCAAGTTTTCTAAGATATCACCAGACTGACCTCCATAGTGGTTGCACAAGCCTGCACTACCACTAGCAATGGAGTAGGTTTCCCCTTTCTCCACACCCTCGCCAGCATGTGCTGTCATTTGAGCTTTTGATCTTACCCATTCTGACAGGTGTGAGATGGAATCTCAGAGTCATCTTGAGCTGCATTTCTCTGATGATTAAGGATGTTGAGCATTTCTTCAAGTGTCTCTCAGCCCTTAGGGATTCCTCCTTTGTGAATTCTCTATTTAGCACCGTCCCCCATTTTTTGATTGGATTATTTGGTTTTTTGGCATTTAATTTCTTGAGTTCTTTGTAGATTTTTGGATATTAGTCCTCTGTCAGATGTGGGGTTGGTGAAGATTTTCTCCCAGTCTGTAGGCTGCTGTTTTGTTCGAATGACAGGGTCTTTTGCCTTACAGAAGCTTTTCAGTTTCATGAGGTCCCATTTATTGATTGGTGATTTCAGGTCCTGAGCTGTTGGTGTTATGTTCAGGAAGTTGTCACCTGTGCCAATGAGTTCGACGGTTTTTTCCACTTTTTCTTCTAGTAGACTTAGTGTGACCGGCCTTATGTTAAGGTCTTTGATCCACTTGGACTTAAGTTTTGTACAAGGTGATAAGTATGAGTCTAATTTCATTCTTTTACAAGTGGACATCCAGGTGGACCAGCACCATTTGTTGAAGAAGCTGTCCTTCTTCAATTGTGCTGTTTTGGCTTCTTTGTCAAAAATTAGGTGGCCTAAGTGTGTGGGTCTATTTCTGAATCTTCAGTTTGATTCCACTGGTCTACTGGTCTGTTTCTATATCAATACCATGCTGTTTTTACTACTATTGCTCTCCAAATGTCTCCTCATGGATTCATTAGGAAGTTTCCTCATCTATGTTCATAGCAGCCTTGTTTGTAATACCTAGAACCTGGAAACAACCCACATGTCCCTCAACGGAAGAATGGGATAAAAGAAACTCTGGTACATTTACACAATGGAATATTATTCAGCTATCAGGAACAATGAAATTATGCAATTTGCAGCCAAATGGATGGAACTAGAAAAGCTCATCCTGAGTGAGCTAACCAAGACTCAGAAGGATGCATATGGCATCTATTCACTTATAGTAGGATTTTAGCTATATAGTAGAGGATATCATTACTACAACCAACACACCAAAGGGAACATGGACATAGACTTCTTATTTTTAATTTTTTTTCTATTTTTGCATTCTTTTTTATCTGTTTGTCTGTTTATTTGTTTGTTTGTTTTTTAATTCTCTCTCCCGGGAAATGAGACACTTTTCACTGGTGGTACTGCCTCGTAGACCCCCAATGTATGAGGAGGCTCTTGGCCCTCATACGACCTCTGAACTGAGGGGAGGGACTGTTATATAGGGACACTCCACTCCAGAGAAATGGAATGGAAGGGTTAGGGGGTAAAGAAAGAAAATGAAATGTGAAATGTGAAGTTTCGGCCTTTTGCTACTAATTGTCATAAACTGTTTAGGATAATTAAGAAATGCAAACTAATAGTCATGCAAGCCTGTCATTGTGTTAGGTACTATGACAGTCTATTATAGTTATTTTCTAAACTAATCAGAAATAAAGTTGCTAAGAGACAAGCAACATCTGCTTATCCTAATATAATAGATAGATGGGGCCTCTTCAAAAACCTCAAGAGATATGCAGAATATGGCATTCAAAGGTGTTTTCTTAACTTTAGATTTTTTTATGAAGACATATCAACTCCTGACAGCACCCCCTATTCTACTCCAAGTAGAAGATGAGCATCGAAGAATCTCCAATGGGAGATGATTGAATTAGTCACAAGCCTATCTCTTGGCAGGAAAAACCCCTTGCTCCAACTGTAGACAGAATGCTGTCCTAAAAGGACAAAACTTGGAAGCAGGTAAGTCGACAGCCTAGCTCTGCCAAGACAGGGTAGGCAAATCCTTCATAACCCCTGCTCTACAATCAATGTCTGTCAGAGAAACTGGGCCAAACAACTAAAGATTGATGCTGTAATGTATGGAGAGAAAATGGGAACTGTCCAGGCAGCCACTGGTATGTCATTACTTAGTTTTAGAAGCTGCAGGCCCTGTACTTCCTATAAAATCAGATATATTTATCCCTCTCAGGTCTCTGAGGTGGTTTAAGAATAAATAGCTAGAGTCTCGTAATTAAATTTTGAGTTGTTTAGGAATCAAGATAGTGTTATGGATCTAAGAAGATGTTTTTAAAATTGTGCTGCAAGTTAGTGTGAAAGTTGAATTAGATATAGAACTTTAAACTCATGGAGACGGTTAGATAGTAGAATGTTAAAGTCAGGTGTCAAATACATATGGACTGTACATTGGGAATGTACGCTAAGCCATGTAACCCTCATAGTTGTGTCCTAATTACCTCTATTGTTTTGTATTGTATTTATTGTTATAAGAGAAAGAGCCATTTGTTGAACTGAAAGGGGGAGCTTTGGGGGAAATAAGATATACCTTAAACTTAAAAAAAAGGAAGAGGATGGGGGTTGAGGGTGGGAGGGTGGGACTGGAGTGGGGAGTAGGGAGGGGATTGCGATTGAGATGTAACTTGAAGAAAAAATAAATAAACCGTTCTTGTCACAAAGCATCCAAGAAATCTGCCACACTATGAAAAGACCAAACCTAAGTATAATATAAATAGATGAAGGAGAAGATTCCCACCTGCAAGGCCCAGAAACTATTTTCAACAAAATCATAGAAGAAAACTATCCCAACCTACAGAAAGAGATGCCTATGAACATAAAGAAACTTACAGAATACCAAACAGATTGAATAAAAAAAAAATCCTCCTGCCACATAATAATCAAAACTCTAAAGTATAGAAAAAAGTTATAGTGTTAATAGCTACAAGAGAAAAATATCAAGTAACAAATAATGTGAGACATATCAGAATTACACCTGACTACTCAACAGAAACTCTAAAATCCAGAAAGGCCTAGGCAGACATTTTTTTTTTTCAGACAGGGTTTCTCTGTGTAATAGCCCTTGCTATTGTAACCAGGTTGGTCTCGAGCCTCTGCCTCACAAGTGCTGGGATTAAAGGTGTGAGCCACCACTCCTGGCCCTTCTAGGGAGATATTTTAAAAGCCCTAAGAGATCACAGATGTCAGTCCACACTACTATACCCAGAAAAAATTTAATCAGCACAGATAGAGAAAATGAGATATTCCATGACAAAACCAAGTTTGAACAATGTTTATCCATAAATCTAGCCTTACATAAGATACTAGAAGGGAAACTCCAACCCAAAGTGGGTAACTACATCCAGGAAAACACAGGATATAAATAACATCACACCAGCATAACCAAACGAATGGAAACACACACACACACACACACACACACACACACATACACACACACAGAGAGAGACAGAGAGAGAGAGAGAGACTACAACTGCCAGCATCAAAAGAGCAGGAATTAACAATAATTGGTTATTAATATCTCTCAATGTAAAGGGACTCAGTTCCCCAGGAAAAAGACAGAGGCTAACAGAATGGATAAGATAACTGGATCCATCATTCTGCTGCATATCAGAAACACATCTCAGCAACAAAGATAGACTTTACCTAAGAATAAATGTCTCAAAAAGGTTCTCCAAGGAAACAGACCCAAGAAGCAAGCTAGAGTAGTCATTCTCACATCTAACAAAATGGGCTTTAAACCAAAGTCAATCTAAAGGGACATGGAAGGACACTTCGTTCACATCAAAGTAAAAATCTACCAAGATGACAAATCAATTCTGAACATCTATGGCCCAAATGCAAGGGTATATAAATTCATAAATAAAACAAAACCTCTAAAACATTACTAAAGCTTAAATCACTCATTAAACCCAACACATTAGTAGTGGGAGACTTCAACACCCCACTCTCACCAATGAACAGATCATATAGATAGAAACTAAACAGAAAGATAAAGAAATTAACAGATGTTATGAATCAAATGGACATAAAAGATATTTACAGAACATTTCACCCAACACAAAACAATACACCTTCTCAGCACCTCATGGAACTGACCATATACTGTGTCACAAAACAAGCATCAATATATACAAGAAAATTGAAATAACCCTTTGTATCTCATCACCATAGATTAAAGCTGGATTTAAACAATAACACAAACAACAGATAGCCTAGAAACTCATAGAAACTGAACAACTTCTACTCAATGACTTCTTGGTCAGGGAAGAAATAAAGAAATTAAAGATTGTCTAGAATTCAATGAAAATGAAGGGACAACCTATCAAAACTTATGGGACACCATGAAAGCAGTGATAAGAGGAAATTTCATAACAATAAGTGTCATCATAAAGAAATTGGAGAGTTTTCATACTACCAATTTAAAAGGACACCTAAATGTTCTAGAACAAAAAGTAGCACACACACCAAAGAGGAGTAGATGACAGGAAATAATCAAACTCAGAACTGAAATCAATAAACTAGAAACAAAGAAAAAAATACAAAGAATCAATGAAAAAAATCACTTGATCATATCATTGGATGTGGAAAAGGACTTGACAAAATCCTACACTCCTTCATGATAAAAGTCTGGGAGAGACCAGGGATACAGGAACATAACAGTACATAATAAAGGCTGTACACAGCATGCTAATACTCAACATAAAATTAAATGAATAGAAACTGAAAGCAATATGAATAAAACCAGAGCTGCCTACTCTCTCCTTTTCTATTTAATATAGTACTTGAAGTTTTAGCTAGAACAATAGATGACTAAAGGAGATCAAAGTGGTCCAAATTGGATAGGAAGAAACAATAATATCACTTCTAGCAGATGATTTGGTAGTCTATATTATAAGTGACCCCAAAATTTTAATAAAGAAGTCCTACAGCTGTCAAACATCTTCAGCAAAGTAGCTGAATGAAAATTTAATCTATAGCCTTCCTTTATACAACATTGCTACTCTGTTAAAGTATCACATCCAAAAACATTCCAGGTTTGTATGAGCAGGCAGGAACGACACATCTTTAATCCCTCTGGCTGGAATACAGGCACACTCTTAGTACACACCTGTAATCCCTACCCATGATGGTAAAGTGAGTTTGTAGAAGGAAGGACCCATGTTTTAAAGCTTCATCTAATTGAGGGGCAGACAAAAACCATAAATCTTAGAAAGATTTGACAGAGTATGTCTTATAGGAAACATCCAACTCTCATGAGGACAGACAAGAAACAACTGATGTAAGTACAGGGAGGGAGGGAGAGAGGGATGAGACAGAGAGAGAGAGAGAGAGAGAGAGAGAGAGAGAGAGATTCAGTGAGTGCAATTCAGTTGATCTGAAGTCAGTCAGTTGGTTGCGAGTCAGCTGAGAGGCAATGCAGTATAGCTGAGTTCATGGCAGTTCAGTTGGTGGCAGTTCAGTTCATGGAGTTTGGTAGCAGTTTTACCAGGGTATTTTACAGAAACAGGTTTCAGGTAAAGACAGAATGAGCCACAGAATAAGAATGAGCCAGAAGATTAGAACTGGCAGACAGAGTTATTCTGAGACCAACAGAGCAATTCAATCAGAAACTGAGAGAACCCATTTTGCATCATCTAGCTGTAGAGGAGTTTTAGCCAGAACAACTAAGGTAGACAAGTCAGCCAAGTTCAGAAAGAAGTAGAAAGGGCGAACTTATTCAACAGTAAGCCTGCAAGATGACAGTTACAAAAGGTGAATAAAAGATACTTTTGCAGATGTGAAATGTGGTTCAAGAAAAACCTAAGGTGACTGGAGGAGAAAGCCCACTAGTATTGCAGAATGCAAAGGACATCTGACAGAAATGTCACAGAGGACAGGAGACATCAGAAAGAAAGACACAGTGGAGAAATTTGGCAGGAATCATCTCCAGAGGAAGCACCAGTTCTTTGAGTTTGTCTAGACACTCAGAGACTTGGAGGACTTTAAGGCAGGGGTGAATGAGGGGTAGTGGTAGGGATTTGAACACAGAACAAGGAATAATGCAGGAGCCTCTTAACCATAAAATCACAGCAAGCCACCCAAGAAGACAATTTGAATTATATACACAGATTTTCCTGCATTAAAAGAAATGGAAAACTTCATTTCAGTTACCTTAGAACCAAGAATGGAAACGTTACTTGAAAAGCCCATCACAGAACTTCTTGCAACTATGACCAACTGAGTAAATTTTTCACTACTTTCAATTGTAGTCTTTATATTTTTCTCTCAAAACAGGTTGAAAAATAGCTGTTCAACAAGAAAAGTAGCTAAGATAGTACAAAGGTTTGAGAGACAAAAGACAGAGGAAGTAAGATAACAGAAACTGTTTAATGGTGAAGCTATGGTACCTAATGAAATTGAATATCAAAAAAAAAACACACAAACAAAAACCAAGAACAAAAAAAACCCCAAAGCATTCCATTGACAATTGGTAAGAAGCCTGTCTCACTGGCATGGAGTCAGGAACATGGAATGCAAGTACCTAAATGTCTAGTTTATAAGTGCATTCATAAAGATTGAATTGTACTTGTAGGGGAATTTAATCCAGAAACATGGCTGCTGTGACAAGGCACCAGATTAAACACCTAGGTCTCTGTGATGTGATCTGACTTGAATGCATGCCATAAACCTTTAACCAGAGTACACACATTTAATCTCAAACAATGAAGGTAAAGTTAGTTTGTAGAAGGAAGCCCCATGTCTGAAAGTGATGTCTAATTGAGGGGCAGACAGTGAAGAATAAGAGAAAGATGTGACAGAGAAGGATATTTCTCATGAGAAGAGTGTGAAAAGAGAGATGACTTAAAAGAGAACAGTTCAGAGAAAGAGAGAGAGACAGAGACAGAGACAGCGACAGAGAGGGGGGCAGGGGGAGTGGAAGAGAAGGCAGTTTTATAGGGACAGTTTTACAGAGACAGGTTGAAGACAGAACAAGCTAGACACAGGTGAAAACAGAACGAAACAAAGAGGGAGGAGCCAAAAGATTATCACAGATTGGTAGAGGTAGTTTGAGACCAATTCATTCATAAGCTGAAATAAGCCAGTTTGAATCAGTCAGCTTAGACAGGAGTTTGAGTCAGAACAACTGAATTGACCAGGTAGCCAGAGTTTGGAAAGAGGTAGAAGGACTGAACTTATTCAGCAGTAAGTCTCAGAGGTTGAAAACATTCTAAGCCTAGGTTAGCAGATGGAGGCACTATGTCTTCCAGAGGGCAATTAAATTAGGTAAATAGAAGTTACTTTAGCATGTTCCTTGATAAACAGAAAGGAGAAAAAGATTAACTGAAAGACACAGAATTATGAAAATAAATTACTGAATTAAATCAACATGTATACTTTAAAGATATTTTTAACCTCAGGATAGAAGTCAGGTAAGGGGTTACATTGGAAAAGAGCTTTGTCTATATTTCCAAAGATGAGAAAAGACTATGGGTTCCATCAAAATTGATAAAGATCTGATCCACATCTAAGAGAACTTCCACATGAAAGACACAACTAAAGGAAGAGGCACAGAAAAGCAGAAACAGAGACTACATAGAGAGTGATGTCCCCTGCATGGAAACAGATAAAAAAAATAGGTGAAAAGGGACAGATAGTTCATCAAACTGGCATATTGGAAAACCTTGATACTGAAATGGGCATTTGCTGAACGGCAGATGATCAGACTGAAGTTATGAAGGGTCATCACATCAAAAGATCTTCATAAGGACATTAGGACTGTTAAGTTTATAGGACTGATAATTTTTTTTCTGTTGCAACTGTGAAACTGTGCACAATTTTTAACTTAAACAGAAAGGGGGAAGATGTAGAGGCATTTTTATCCAGCAACATGGTTGCTCTGGAAAGAGATTCAGCAGTTAGCCCCCATACAACAATTACAAAAGGCAATTAAAAGTTGATTTTATAGTAAGTCTATTTATAATGATAAAGTTTTTCATACAGCCTGAATGCCTATCAATAAAGAAAGAGTAAAAATGTGATATATCAATGGATTTGGATATTATTGAAACATATAACAGAATAAAGTGTTTATGATACTTGCTGTAACATATGTGCTGATAGATGATACACATGATTCATGCTGTAATTATCATGATAAGAAAGGAATCATGCTACAACATAATAAGTGACAGTATATGCTCTAATACAGATCTTCAACACCATTCTTTCAAGGCACATGCTGGATTAAAATGTCATGTTTTATGATATTCTATTGATATAAAATATCCAGCTGAAGAAAGACCATGGAAATAGCCAAAAAGCAGTCAATAAGTAGTAGGAGTTTGTACATACAGGTAGTATTGACATATGGGTATTAGGTTTTCTTAAAGACTAATACAATGTTTTAGAATTTCAGGTGTATATGTTATGAACATTGCCTCAATCAAAAACATTATTTTCAATGAAAAATGTAATAATTATCAGTGAATATTTCACATTATAGTATAAATTTTAAATCAGTATATTAAAAAAGCAGTTTATTAAGTAATATATGTTATATATTACAGTTCTGATCCCTAAAGAATATTTTTGTAACAATTTTGGTCAAAGTTTTGGAAGCTTTTCTAATGTGAATAGTTTTTATTTATTTAGCAAAGCTTTGCTAATGTCTTGAAGTGGAAACAACTGGTATAGTCTGTATCTGTCACTTTAAGATTAAACTTGTCCCAGGATCTCGGAACACAGCTGGCATTGCAACAAATCCATATATCACATCAATAGAATAGGATTTGGCTAATCCTACCTCTCTGGGTGATTGTTTGATCAATGTTTTTTTTAGATCGCCTTTCTAGGATGGAACGTACCTTGGCATAAGCCCATAGAACATACTGGGACTAATAATTTTACACTTCCTAATTAGTTGATCTGTGCTGCTACAAGATATTCAGCAATAACTTCAAGGCTGAGCCTACCCAATAATTTATTAAAATACATGATTTATTAAGCCTTGCAGTGAAATACTGAAACAGTGAAATTTGTCATCACTAATACTTTCAATATATTTGAGTATTGACCCTTTAATGCAACAAAATATCAAAGTCAAAAGTATTCAGCATAATACATTCTGGAACAAAAAATACATCTAGATGTTTTGAAATTGGAATAAAAATATTGCAGAAAGCATAGGTAATATAATGACTTTTATTCTGTATGTTATTAGAAAAAAATAGCACAAAAAGAATTTATGTGGGAAAAGAAAAAAATAGGAGCTTGACATTACCTGTACATGTATAGAAATACTAAATGATAATAAATATGCTGTCACAGAAGAGAATAATACAGTTTTTACTTGTTTATAATAAAGAATAATTATTCAGCTCAAATGATGTAACATAACAGTTTTTATATAGACTGTCATTTGTAGATTATTTACTATATAATATGTATCAAGGAAAGAAAGCCAGAAATGTTGTCATAATTAAATGTAGTATAATTCAGTGTAAAGAACTCAGATGTCCCTCAACCGAGGAATGTATTAAAAAACTGTGGTACATCTACATATTGGAATACTACTCAGCCATCAGAAACAACGAAATCCTGCAATTTGCAGCCAAATGGATGGAACTAGAGAAGCTCATCCTGAGTGAGCTAACACAGACTCAGAAAGATGTACATGATATCTATTCAATTATAATCATATTTTGCCATATACTGCAGGATAACTATACTACAATCAATGCACCAAGGGGAACAGGGACATAGACTTAATTCCTATTAATGAGACACTTTTCCCTAGTGATGCTGCCTTGTACACCCCAGTGTATGAGGAGGCTCTTGGCCTTCATATGACTGCTAAACTGGGGTGGGGGGCTGCTATGTAGGGACACTCCACTCCAGAGGAATAGGATGGAAGGGATAGGGGGTAGAGGGTGGGAGGATGGGAATGGGAGGTGTAGAAAGAGGACACTGAGGCAGAGATGTAATCTGAAGGAATAAATAAATATATTTTTAATAAAAAAGAGCATCAGTTATTGGAGCAACTGGGGACTACTTTGTACAATGGTAGATTTTATACTAGTTCTCCTTCAGAGGGATATGGATAATATTTGATGATAGATGATATTTATTGAGATCGATATTGGAATGAGAACATAGATAGCAATGAGGTCTGAGAAGTTCATATTAGGGCACCTCACATTTCCACAGTTCTCAAGTAAGCAGGATATAGAGACCAGTCGGTGGATCTTTATTCCACAGCTTCTTATTCTATGTTGAAATAGTAGTAAACAATAAGACAACATCAATCACAATTGTTTTAGCCATGGATTTTTTTTGTTTTGTTTTGTTTTTGTTTCACATAACCAAATCTTAATGGTTATGTGAAACTATTCTGCAAGATTTAAAATGGATTCTAATACCATGGAAACAATTGTTTTTAATGGGAATAATATTAGAAATCACTTTATTACAACTCTCTGTGGGACAAGTAATAAGCTTTACCAAGAGCCAGTTACAATACTTTTACCTAGATGGAAGGATCAAAGAACATGACCACCCTACCTTCAGAAGAGAGTAAAATAAAAAGAAAGTAGTCAAGAAAAATTTTCTTTGCTCTGTACTACATGCAGCTGATAAGCTTGGGAGATGTCACACATGACTTTGTAATACTTATTTACCAGACTATTTCAACTATACCTTTTTCTTTGCTTAAAAATCTAAACACCTTTACTAATAGGTTCATATTTGGAAATTTAAACACTATGTTACTAGATGGGTGATAGAATCAGAAATGGATAGAGACAGACATGAAACAATTTAAAAAATGGTAGGAAATAAATTTTGAATGGTCGCTATGAATATAAAGAATCCACCAAAAAAAAAAAAACTGTAATGTCACATAAACAACTGACTGAGTTCTGTCTGCTCTTTCATTTTCTTTCTTTTTTAAAAAATATATTTGTATTAATATACAATGATCAATACCAATTTAGCCAAATATAATATTAATTTTGTATCAGTATACAAAGGTATAAGGCTATATTCAATATTCTGTCCTTTTTTCTTGATCTTTCCTATACTATGTCTATGTCCCATTTTTCTCAAGTCTGTTCACTCCTATATAGGAGAGAAAGGAGGATACAGAAAAGAAAAAGAGAGAAGTCCCTGGGTCTAACCTCCAAAACCCATTTAACAAAACCATTTAACAGCTTGTAGTCTTTTCCCCTAAATAATAAAAATTTCTATTATCTATCAAATAACCAAAGTGGGGGGAACACCCTCCCCACCTTCTGGGGATGGGACGTTGTTCACTTAAAATGACTTCCTGCTGATTTGGGAAGTAGTAAACCTGTTTGGGGCCCAAATAAGAATGGAAAAATGGTTAAAAATGTTAATAGAATCATTTGATGTTCAGTCCTTTTGTGCTCAGCTATTTCAATGTCCTAAGAAGTTCATAGACAGAAGCTGATCTTCAGAGCTTTACTGAAGATCTGGCTGGAGTAGTCTGTGGAGCTGAACGATCTTAGCGATTTTGAGTTGTTGTGGTTGTAGACTTTTGAGGAAACTGCTATTGAAGAAGTCTGCAAGGCTGGATCATCTGGGCCACTTGTCTTCTTTGGTGTCTGATCTGTTTTCTGCTGAGGTTTCCGTTGTCCAGTTGTCCCTGGATTCCTTGAATGGATGCTTTAAATCTCCTGGAAAGATAAGAACAGAGCCTTGCCCTAATCCTAACTCTGGGACAATTAACTTTCTTTGGGGGGGAGTCAGGTAATATTTTTCCTGGAGCAAATTTGTTTTTTTTGACAATATTTAAAGTATTACCTTTCAATCCGGATTAAAGAAGAAATTATTTTGATATTTTGGAGCTAAACAAACCTTTAGTGTATATATTTTGAGATCTCAAAGGATATGCAAAATTAAGATTGTATAGGGCTACATCGGTATTGATCTTTGTATATTGATACAAAATTAAGATTATATTTGGCCACTTGGTATTGATCTTTGTATATTGATACAAAATTAAGGGTAACGCTTCTTAAAAGTATTGTTCGTAGTAATACTTAAAAATGAAATGTCAAGTTTTGACCTCTCGCTACCAACTGACATAAACTGTTTAGGATAATAAAGAAACGGAAACTAATAGTCATGAAAACGTGTCATTTTGTTAGTTACTATGACAGTCTATCACAGTTATTTTCTAAGATGCTCAGAAATCAAGTTGCTAAGAGACAAGCAATATTTGCTTATCTAAATATAAGAGATAGATAGGGCATCTTCAAAAACCTCAAGAGATCTGAAGAATATGGCATTCAAAGATATTTTCTTAACTTAAGATTTTTTGATATCAAGACATGTCAGCTCCTGACAGCACCCCCTATTCTACTCCAAGTAGAAGATGAGCATCGAAGAATCTCCAGTGGGAGATGATTGAATTGGTGGTAAGCCTTTCTCTTGGCAAGAAAAACCCCTTGCTTCAACTGTAGACAGACTTCTGTCCAAAAAGGACAAAACTTGGAAGCAGATAAGTCGACAGCCTAGCTCTGCCAAGACAGGGTAGGTAAGTCCTTCATAATTCCTGCTCTACAATCAATGTCTGTCAGAGAAATGGAGCCAAATGGCTGAAGATTGATGTAATATATGGAGAGAAAATGGGAACTGTCCAGGCAGCCACTGGTATGTCATTTTTTAGTTTTGGAAGCTGCAGGCCCTGCACTTCCTATATAATCAGATATATTTATCCCTCTCAGGTCTCTGAGGTGGTTGAAGAATAGAGAGCTAGAGTCTCATGTTAAATTTTGAGTTGTTTAGGAATCAAGAGGGTGTTCTCGATCTAAGAAGATATTTTTAAAATTATGAGGCAAGTTAGTATGAAAGCTGAGTTAGATATAGAACTTTAAACACATGGAGATGGTTAGATAGTAGAATGTTAAAGTCAGGTGCCAAATACATATGGACTGGACATTGGGAATGTATGCTAAGCCATATAACCCTTATAATTGTGGTCTATTTATTTCTGTTGTTTTGTATTGTATTTATAGCTATAAGAAAAAGAACCATTTTTTGGGCTGAAAGGGAGAGCTGTTGGGGGGAAAAAGAAATATCTTAAACTAAAAAAAAAAAAAGAAGGGAAGAGGATGGGAGGATTGAGGGGGAGGAGGGTGGAAGGGTAGGACTGGAGGGGGGAGTAGGGAGGGGATTGTGATTGAGATGTAACTTGAAGAAATAAAAAAAAATTCTAGATGTAAAATAAGGCAAGAGAATAAAATTAAATGGAAACAAATGAGGAATGAACAAAAAATATATATATATATTTGTTTATTACTTCAAAAATCTTAAAGATCTGAAACTGCTAGGTCAGTGGTTTTCTTATTTATTTATTTATTTATTTATTCATTCATTCATTCATTCATTCATTCATTCATTTATTTAGCTATTTATTACTTCAGGTGATATCTCCATCCTAGTGTACTCTTTCCACCCCTCCCAGTACCGCATTCCCACACTCTACCCATATCCCTTTTATCCCACTCCTCTGTAGTGGAGTGACCCTACATAACAGTCCCCCACCCCAGTTCACCAGTCATATGAAGGCCAAGAGCTTCCTCATACACTGGAGGCATATAAAGCAGCATCACTAGAACAAAGAGTCTCACTGATGGGAAAACAAGTTTATGTTCATTTTCCCTTTGGCACTTTCGTTGTAGTATAGTTATCCTGTACTATATGGCTAAAATCCGACTATAAGTGAGTAGATGCCCTGTGCATCTGGGTTAGCTCACGCATAACGAGCTTCTCTACTTCCATTCATTTGTCTGCAAATTGCATGATTTTGTTGTTTCTGATAGCTGAGTAGTATTCCATTGTGTAGATGTAGCACAGTTTTTTATTCCATTCTTCATTTGAGGGATATCTGGATTGTTTCCAGTTTCTTGATATTACAAATAAGGCTGCTATGAACATAGATGAGGAAACTTCCTTGTGATTCACTGAGGAATCATTTGGATGTATACCCAGCAGTGGTATGGCTGGGTCCCATGGCAGAGCTATTCCAAGTTTTCTAAGATATTACCAGACTGACCTCCACAGTATTACACAAGCCTGCACCCCCACCAGTGGAGGAGGGTTCCCCTTTCTCCACACTCTCGCCAGTATGTGTTGTCATATGAGCTTTTGATCTTAGTCATTCTGACAGGGGTGAGATGGAAACTCAGAGTTGTCTTGAATTGCATTTATCTGATGATTAAAGATGCTAAGCATTTCTTCAAGTTTCTCTCAGCCCTTAGGGATTCCTCCTTTGTGAATTCTCTGTTTATCTCTGTTCTCTATTTTTTGGATTGGATTATTTTGTTTCTTGGCATTTAGTTTCTTGAGTTCTTTGTAAATTTTGGATATTAGCCCTCTGTCAGATATGGGGTTGGTGAAGATTTTTTTTTCCCAATCTGTAGGTTGCAGTTTTGTTCAAATGACAGTCTTTTTCCTTACAGAAGCTTTTCAGTTTCATGAGATCCCATTTACTGATTGTTGATTTTAGATCCTGAGCTGTTGGTGTTCTGTTCAGGATTGCCACCATTCTGGTGATATGAGGATTTTCCCCACTTTCTCTTCTAGTAGATTTAGTGTGTCTGACCTTATGTTAAGGTCTTTGATCCACTTGGGCTTAAGTTTTGTAAAATGTGATAAGTATGGGTCTAACTTCATTCTTTTACATGTGGACATCGAGTTAGACCAGCACCATTTGTTGAAGATGCTGTCCTTTTTCTTTTGTACGGTTTTGGCTTTTGTGTCAAAAATTAAGTGGCCATAGGTGTGTGGGTTC
The DNA here is from genome assembly GCA_907164525.1 of Lophiomys imhausi. Taxonomy (NCBI): domain Eukaryota; kingdom Metazoa; phylum Chordata; class Mammalia; order Rodentia; family Muridae; genus Lophiomys; species Lophiomys imhausi. The sequence continues at coordinate 2,634,537 of CAJQZJ010000727.1, read as the reverse complement.
ATTTCTGAGTCTTCAGTTCAATTCCATTGATCCACTGGTCTGTTTCTATAACAGTACCATGCTGTTTTTACTACTAATGCTCTGTAGTACAGCTTGAAATCTGGGATGGTAATACTTCCAGATTTTCTTTTTTTAATTGTACAGGATTGCTTTAGCTATTCTGGGTTTTTTGTTATTCCATATGAAATTGAAAATTGCTTTTTCCAGGTCTATAAAGAATTGTGTTGGTATTTTGACAGGAATTGCATTGAATCTGTACACTGCTTTTGGTAGGATGGCCATTTTTATTATGTTGATCCTACCTATCCATGAGCATGGGAGGTCATTCCATCTTCTGATGGCCTCTTCAATTTCTTTCTTCAAGGACTTGAAGTTCTTGTACAGGTTTTTCACTTGCTTGTTTAGAGTTACCCCCAGGTATTTTATATTGTTTGTGGCTATTATGAAGGGTGTTGTTTCCCAGATTGCTTTCTCAGCCCTTTTATTTGTTGTGTAAAGAAGGGATTCTGATTTTTTTTGAATTAATTTTGTATCCAGCCACCTTTCTGAAGGTGTTTATCAGCTTTCAGAGTTTTCTGGTGGAATTTTTGGGGTCGCTTATGTATACTATCATATTGTCTGCAAATAGGGATAATTTGACTTCTTTGTCCAATTTGTATACCCTTTATCTCCTTTAGCTGTCTTATTGCTCTAGCAAGAACTTCAAGTACTATATTGAAGATAAATGGTGAAAGTGGTCATCCTTGTCTTGTTTCCTGAGTTTAGAGGAAATGCTTCAATTTCCTCTCCATTTAATTTGATGTTGGCTACTGGCTTACTGTATATCACCTTTATTATTTCTAGGTATGGTCCTTGTATGCCTTGTATTCCAGGAATTTTAGCATGAAGGGGTGTTGGATTTTGTCAAATGCTTTTTCAGCATTCTTTTTATCTTTATTCATGTTTCAGGAACATCTTTAAACACTCTAAAAGGTTAATGCTAACCTGGGCTGACAAACTAGATTTGGCATCCACAAATAAGACATTTACTAAAAACACCTGACATCCTATTTTACACTCTTAAACTGATGAACATACAATGCTTGTACATTGCATTGCAGAAGTGGTATAACAGAATAATTCAGAAATGATCAGTGGAATTATATAAATTTCTCTGATGTGTTCTAGAAAAAAATATTTGGTATGGTAATTAATATATCTTATATACTATTTTCCTTTGGTTAACTAATTCAATTAATTCATACAAAACCAGTAGAAATTCTTGATATTCCATAGCAACCTATTTATACTAATTTGTTGGGTTTTATTTTTGTCATTTACTTTCCCCTAATATTTAACCCTACTTTTCCTTGTTTTGGTTGGTTGCAAACTAAGGTTTACATGTGAACTTTTTTTATTAGTTCATGTATTGAATATCTCAAAAATTAAAAATAATAATTTTAAATTAATATCTTAAATTACATTTCATTTTTAAAGGATCTATTGTATATTATTTTATGTAATGTGTGGACAGGACTGCAGGTACCCGCAAGTGCCATATGTATCTGATCACTAAGGAGGTAGAGTTACAATTTTCAGCCATTTAATGTGAGTATGGAGAACTAAACCTGAATTCCTTGCAATAGCAGTACATGTTCTTAATCTATGGGTTACTTCTCTAGCCCTTAAGAACTATTAATAGTTTTTTTAAGCAGTGTAGTATTTCTATTCATATTCAAATATGAAATTTTTATTTGTTGCATTGTAAATTTATATTTGCTATATGTGAGTTGTTTCTGAGATTCCAGTAAATGTAGATATAAGTTTCTCTCTTAAATTTTGTTAGGTATTTTAATTAATTTTAAAATAGTATATGGTGGTCATTAATTTTCATTGTCATATTTAGAATGTGCTAGGAGATTGAGACAAATCTCCAGGTTTATCAATTAGGAATATTACCATATTAATATACTATGTGAGAAAGATGACTTTTACTGTGATGATACCATCCCATAGGATCAGGGCACATAGAATAAAGATGGAAATGAAAGAAAGAAAGAATGATCTCCTGCTTTCTTAACATTCTGCTACTCTCCCATGATGGGAATGGTGCTGCCAGTCTCTCCATATTGTGACTTATTAAGCATCCCAAAATCATGGGACAAATAAACTTTCCTTCTTTAATTTGCTTCTTTTTTTGAACCAAGTTAAAACAATGATAAAAGGAACTTGGATTAAAGGTGTTTCTAGAGAATTGGAATTGTTGATATTAATAAATTTGACCCAGGGTTTTAAAATTTTAGGAATCAATTTATAGACATATTGTGGAAGATTTGAGAGATATGAACTACAAAAGACCAAAAAGTGTTGTCAGCAAAGCTTATTTTATCATTCTAGAGATGCAGATAAAAAAAGAAGAGTAAAGATTTGGGAAAATGACTCTCTAGAGAATTATGACATTCTGGCAGAGAATTTGAAAACATTTTGTCTATTATTCCTTAAAACATTGTGGGAGACTGAGTTCAAAGGTATCTGATTGATTTAGTTGGCCTGTGAAGATAAAGCATGGACTCTGTAGCAGAAACTAAAGATATGGAGGGTATTAATGTGTGTTTTGACATTTTTGATGACAATGATGTTTGAGAAGAGAGGAGATTCTGGTGGTTCCAAGTTGATCTACAGTGGATGAACATTGCGCTGTAGGCAGGATGCCTCCTCCTCTTCTCTCAGTGTTGTCTTTGTGTGTTATATATTTCCACACATATTCCGCAGGGTTTCTGATGTCAGCATGTCCTATCCAAGTATACTCTTTTGGTTGTTGTTGTCAAACTTAATGGCTTATTGTTTGTTTTTATTTTAATGTATGGCTAGGATGAGCTGTGAATATCTCAATTTAGACACGTTGCTGAGATTTTATTTTATCTCTTTATAGTTTGAGCATAAGCTTCATTTTTAAATAATTTCATCTTCACATTATTATACTGGTTGAAGAGAAAACATGGCTAATACCAACTCATTTTTGTATTATTTCATACACATTCTTCCTTTCAGGATACACAAAGACATCAGCAAATTTCCTTGTCATTTTAAAGATGCCATTGCATTTAACACCTTTTTTGTCTTTGCCACTCTTGTTAGAGACCTGATAAAATAACACTCACTACCAACTTTAAGAGTGTTCTCATGATAACTCTATAATTGTTGAGAACATTGAAATAAAAAGCTCTTTCCTTATAAATTATATCATGTAGGCATGCTCAGATATATTAAGTAACATAAGAGCAAATTTGGAAACATCTAGCTCCCTGAATTTCCAAAAACAATGGTATGTTAATGAAGACAGAGCCTTTATAATGGAAACACCTCAGTTACATTTCCATGTTTTGTTTGTTTGTTTGCTTGCTTGTAGGACAGACACCAAAGGAGATTACAAATAAACATAGTTTTGTAACTATGCGTCAATAACATTTTGGTACAAACATTTTTTAAATTTTTTTAATTTATTGGTTCAGGGTACATCTCCAACATATTGTCCTCTTTCCACCCCTCCCAGTACCGCCCTCCCATCCTCTACCCCCAACCCATCTATCCCATTCCTCTGAAGCAGAGTGTCCCTAGCAGTCCCCTGCCCCAGTGCAGCAGTCATATGAGGGCCAAGAGCCTCCTCATATACTGCAGGCTTACAAGGCAGCACCACTAGGGAGAAGTGTCTCATAGACAGGGAAGAAAAAAAAAAGTCTATGCCCATGTTCCCTTTGGTGTGTTGGTTGTAGTACAGATATATAGCTAAAATCTGACTATAAGTGAATAGATGCCATGTGCATCCTTCTGAGTCTGAGTTAGCTTACTCAGGATGAGCTTCTCTAGTTCCATCCATTTGGCTGCAAATTGCATAATTTCATTGTTTCTGATAGCTGAGTAATATTCCATTGTGTAGATGTACCACGGTTTTTTAATCCATTCTTCGGTTGAGGGCATCTGGGTTGTTTCCAGTTTCTAGCTACTACAAATAAGGGTGCTATGAACATAGATGAGGAAACTTCCTTATGATTCAGTGAGGAGTCATTTGGATGTGTACCCAGAAGTGGTATGGCTGGGTCATGAGGCAGAGCTATTTCAAGATTTCTAAGATATCTCCAGACTGACCTCCATATTTTTTGCACAATCCTGCACTCCCACCAGCAATGGAGGAGGGTTCCCCTTTCTCCACACCCTCTCCAGCATGTGCTGTCATTTGAGCTTTTGATCTTAACCATTCTGACAGGTGTGAGATGGAATCTTAGAGTCTTCTTGAGTTGCATTTCTCTGATGGTTAAGTGGCTGAGCATTTTTTCAAGTGTCTCTCAGCCTTTAGGAATTCCTCCTTTGTGAATTCTCTGTTTAGTTCTTTTTCCCATTTTTTGATTGGAGTATTTGGTTTCTTGGCATTTAATCTCTTGAGTATTTGTAAATTTTGGATATTAGCACTCTGTCAGATGTTGGGTTGGTGAAGATTTTTTCCCAATCTGTAGGCTGACATTTAGTTCGAATGACAGTGTCTTTTGCCTTACAGAAGCTTTTCAGTTTCATGAGGTCCCATTTACTGATTGTTGGTCTTAAAACCTGAGCTGTTAGTGTTCTGTTCTGGAAGTTGTCACCTGTGCTGATGAGTTCAAGGCTTTTCCCCACTTTCTCTTCTATTAGATTTAGTGTGTAGGGCTTTATGTTAAAGTCTTTGATCCACTTGAGCTTAATTTTTGTACAAGGTGATAAGTATGGGTCTACTTTCATTCTTTTACAGGTGTACATCCAGTTAGAAGAGTAGAATTTGTTGAAGATGCTGTCCTTTTTTCATTGTACGGTTTTGGCTTCTTTGTCAAGAATTAGGTGAGCATAGGTGTGTGAGTACATTTCTGGGTCTTTAATTCTATTGCATTGATCTACTTGTCTGTTTCTATAACAGTACCATGCTGTTTTTATTACTATTGCTTTGTAGTAGAGTTTGAAATCTGGGATGGTGATACCTCCAGGTATTTTCTTATTGTACAGGATTGATTTAGCTATTCTGGGTTTTTTGTTGTTCCATATGAAATTGAGAAATGCTTTTTCCAAGTCTATAAAGAATTATGTTGGTATTCTGATATGAACTGCATTGAATCTATATATTGCTTTTGGTAGTTTTATTATATTGATCCTACCTATCCATGAGTATGGGAGATCTTTCCATCTTCTAAAGGCCTCTTCAATTTCTTTCTTCAAGGGCTTGAAGTTCTTGTTGTACTGATCCTTTACTTGCTTGGTTAGGGTTACCCCCACATATTTTATATTGTTTGCAGCTATTGTGAAGGGTGTTTTTTCCATGATTTTTTTCTCAGCCCATTTATTTGTTGTATAAATTAGGGCTTCTGATTTTTTTGAATTAATTTTGTATCCAATCACCTTGCTGAATGTGTTTATCAGCTGTAAAAGTTTTCTGGTGGATTTTTTTGGGGTCACTTATGTATATTATCATATTGTCTGCAAATAGGGATAATTTGACTTGGTTTCCAGCTTGTATCCCCTTGCTCTCCATTAGCTGTCTTATAGCTCTTGTAGGAACTTCAAGTACTATGTTGAAGAGATATGGCGAAAGTGGACATCCTTATCTTGTCCCTGAGTTTAGAGGAAATGCTTCAAGTTTCTCTCCATTTAATTTGATGTCAGCTACTGGCTTGCTGTATATCGCCTTTATTATTTCTAGGTATGCTCCTTGTATGCCTGTTCTTTCCAGAACTTTTAGCATGAAGGGGCGTTGGATTTTGTCAAATGCTTTTTCCTCATCCAGCAAGATCATCATGCGTTTTTTTTTTCTTTAATTTTGCTTATATGATGAAATATGTTGATGGATTTTCACATGTGAAACCATCCCTGTATTCCCGGGATGAAGCCAACTTGATCATGGCGTATGATACTTTTGATGTGTTCTTGGATTCGGTTTGCCAGTATTTTATTAAGTATTTTTGCATCTATATTCATGAGGGAGATTGGTCTGAAGTTCCCTTTCTTTGTTGGGTCTTTGTGTGATTTAGGAATCAGGGTAACTGTGGCTTCATAGAATGACTTTGGCAGTGTTCCTTCTGATTCAATTTTGTGGAAGAATTTGAAGACTATTGGTATTAGCTCTTATTTGAAGGTCTGGTAGAATTCTGTTCTGAAATCACTTAGCCCTGGGCTTTTTTTTTTTTTTTTTTTTTTTTTTGGTTGGGAGATTTTTAATGACTGTTTCTATTTCCTTAGGGGTTATAGGAGTGTTTAATCTGTTATCCTGTTCTTGGTTTAGCTTCGGTAGGTGGAATCTATCAAAAATTTTTTCCATTTCACTTAAGTTTTCAAATTTGGTGCAGTACAGATTTTTAAAGTAGGACCTAAATATTCTCTGGCATTCCTCAATGTCTGTTATTCTTTCTCCCTTTTCATTTCTGATATTGTTGATTTTGGTTTTTTCCCTCTGCCTTTTAGTTAATTTGACTAAGGGATTGTCTATTTTTTTTTATTTTCTCGAAGAACCAACTTTTGGTTTCATTGATTCTTTGTATAGTTCTTTTTGTTTCTAAGTTGTTGTTTTCAGCCCTAAGTTTGATGATTTCCTGCCTTCTGCTCCTCTTGGGAGTGTTTGCTTCTTTTTTTTCCAATTCATCCTGATTAGCTGTTCATTCACTAATATGAGCTGTCACTATTTTCTTTTTGAAGGCACTTAGTGTTATGAACTTTCCTCGTAGCACTGCTTTCATTGTGTCCCATAGGTCTGGGTATGTTGTGCCTTCATTTTGTTGGATTTTAAGAAGTCTTTGATTTCCTTCTTTATTTTTTCCCTGACCCAGTGGTAATCCATAAAGAGCTGTTCAATTTCTATGTGTGTGTAGGCTTTCTGTTGTTTCTGTTGTTGTTGAACTCCAGCATTATTCCATGGTGGATGATAAAAAACAAGGAGTTATTTCAATTTTCTTGAACCTTTAGGCTATCTTTGTGTCTGTCTATATGGTCTATTTTGGAGAAGGTTCCATGTGGTGCTGAGAAGAAGGTGTATTCTTTTGTGGTTGGGTGAAAGGTTATATAGATATCTATTAGGTCCATTTGGTTCATGAGCTCTGTTAGTCTCATTATTTCTATGTTTGGCTTCTGTCTTGATGATCTGTCCATAGTTGTGAGTGGGGTGTTGATGTCTCCCACTACTAATGTGTGTATCAATGTGTGATTTTAAGTTTCAGAAGAGTTTCTTTTACAAATGTAGATGCCTTTGTATTTGGGGTATAGATGTTCATTATTGAGATGTCCTCTTGGATGAATATTTCCATTAATGAGTATGTAATACCCTTCTCTATCTTTTTTGAATAACTTCAGTTGGAAGTGTATTTTGTTTGATATTAAGATGGCTACTCTAGCTTGCTTCCTGGATCCATTTGCTTGGAAAACCTTTTCCCAGCCCTTTACTCTCTAGTAGTGTTTATCTTTGTTAGTGAGATGTGTTTCTTGAAGGCAGCAAAATGATGGGTCTTGTTTACGGATCAAATCTGTAACTCTGTGTTTTTTTTATTGGGGGGTTGAGTCCATTGATGTTGATGGATATTAGTGACCATAGGTTGTTAGTTCCCATTATTTTGGTATAGGTGGCCTTTCTGTGATTTTTTTTTGTTTGTTTGTTTTTGTTTGTTTGTTTTTTTGGTTTAGTTGCTGTGGAGTTTTCTTTTTCCTCTGTTTTCTTGGGTGTAATCATATTCTCTGGGTTGGAATTTGCCTTCTAGGATCTTCTACAGAGCTGGATTTGTGAGTAGATATTGTTTAAATTTGATTTTGTCATGGAATATCTTGTTTTCTCCATCTACATTGATAGAGGGTTTTGCTGGGTATAGTAGTCTGGCTGGGCACCTATGTTCTCTCAGGGCTTGTAGGACATCTGTCCAGGTCCTTCTAGCTTTTAAAGTTTCTGAGGAGAAATCAGGTGTAATTCTCATGGGTCTGCCATTATATGTTACTTGACCCTTTTCTCTTACAGCTTTTAACATTCTTTCTTTGTTCTGTACATTTGGAGTTTCAAATATTATGTGGTGAGAGGAGTTTCTTTTCTGATCTAATCTGTTTGTTGGTCTGTAAGACTCTTGGAGTTTTATTGGCATCTCTTTCTTTAGGTTTGGGAAGTTTTCTTCTACGATTTTGCTGGACCTTGGTGTTGGGAGTCTTATCTTTCCTTTGTGCCTATAATTCTTAGGTTCTGTCTTTTCATTGAGTCCTTGATTTCTTGGATGTTATAGGCAAGAACTTTTTTAGCTTTCTCATTTTCTTTGGTTGTTGTACTGATTTCTTCCATCGAATCTTCCATGCCTGAGATCCTGTCTTCCATCTCTTGTATCCTATTTTTCATACTCCTGTCTGTAGTTCCTGTTCTCTTCCCTTGATTCTCCACTTCCACTCTTATCTCTGACTGTGTTTTCTTCATTGCTTCCATTTCCAATTTCATGCCTTGAATAATTTTATTCATTTTATACATTTCCTGCTCCAATTTGCTTGTCTTTGCCTGGAAATCTTTCCTGCCTTTTAAATCTTTAAGTGCCTTGTCTCTTTCCTGGTCAAGTTGAGACACTTTGGCTTGGAGTCCTCTAATGGTATTTTCCATTGCTTTTGCTTGTAAGATTGTGGACTCTTGGAATTCCTTCATAGACTTAAATTATTCTTGAAAGGACTCTATCACTTTCCAGAATGTAGAATTGTCATCGTTTTCATGTGTTTTAGCTGTGGTGAAGTGGTCAGAGCTTGCTGTACTAGCATAGTTGCATTTTGTTGCAGTCATATTTCCCTGAGTTTTGTTTGTTCTGTTTTTTTCGCTGAACTTTAGCCATTTGGTTGTTCTTAGCTGTTTGTTCTTGGTGCCTTCTGGGTTTGGTGCCAAGGGGGGTGCTTTAGTGTACCTGTTGTATTGCTTGGTGATCTATAGCTTTTCACAGGCTGGATGGGGCCTTGTGTGGAGGTTCTCAGTGTGTCTTTCAGAGCTCACCCCTTCCTGTTTTGTCCCAATTGGGGACTCACGTGAGGGGTTGTAGTGGGATGTGTTCCTGTAGATTCCTTGTATCCAACTGGTCTTCTTATAGATGACAGTGCAGGTTGGCAGGCTGCAGTCTGTTGGGTGGGGTTGTAGCTCCCCTGCAACTTATGTGCACAGACCGTGTTTGTGGTCCTCCAAAGCTGCTCTCAGGGGGTTCTCAGAGTCAATGTGCATCTAATAGCCAGAAGCACTGTGAGCTGGTGCAGCCCACTCCCAGGCAATAAGGAATGGCTGGGGATTGTTTCACTGATCACAAGTCAGATCTCTCTATGTTGCACACTGGGTATTCACCATGCAGCAGCTCTGCTGGTATGGTCCTGTGTGTCCAGGCACAGATGCTGTGGATTCACTCTGGATATCCCAAGTTTGGGGTTTGAGTCTGCCATCTGGAGACCTGACTGGATCCGACTCCAAAGGGGAGGGAGTAAAGTTTCCCCACCCAGATGAACTTCTGCCTGTCTAGGTGGACCTCTCAACCCTAAGCACTACACCCTTAATGTGAGTCACCCAGCAGTGCCCCCGGGGCCAAAACTTCACTGTTGTAGGGGTGGAACTATATATGCTGAAGATTTGCTGTCCTGCCGGAAAGGCCAACACTAGCAAAAGAGTCTTATAATAATCCCACAATCTGCCCAGGGCTTGAACACTGTGGGGAACAAATCTGTCTACCAACCCAGCCGCCCGCCTTTCTGCCACTCTCACCACTCCACCTATGTCTATCTGCAGCTGACTTTGGATACTGGCAATTGGGGCCACTGCCTTCCAAGTTCTGATACACTACAGTGGAGCTGCAGCATAACCTGCTGCTGGAAGTGTATCCTGCTACCCTGTCCAGCTGTAGTGTTAATCCCAGTGACCATAAATCCAATGGAGGGGTCTGTATGTATGTCCAACACCCCTCTGGGGAAGCACAAATATGCTTGCACTTTCCAAAATGCTGCTGTGGACCTGCAGGCCTTTTGCTAAATAGCAGGAATGTCTGCATGAGATCTGGGAGCCCAGGAGGCTGGTGAGTACCTCTGTCTGGGGTTCAGAGCTTCCAACTGGGTGTTTGAGTGGCTCTTACCCTGTCACTCCCTGGTGATGATTCCTGATTCCCGGATTCAGCAGCTTCCACGGATCCTGTTGGTCTGTTTCTCTGCATGTCCGAGAGTGGAGAGGACAGACCTGTGCAGGGATTTTAATGGTCAGGGATCACTGGGTGAAGCCCAGTGAGTTTGTGCCACTCAGATTGTTGCTCAGCAGCTTATAACTCTGTGGCGTTAAAGCTATTTTCCCCACTTTCAAAATGCATCTGTGTGGGCCGCTGCCATCTTGGATCTCACAATACTGGTCTTGGTACAAACTTTAACTGGAAAGGACTAAGGATAGAAGATTAGTCCATGGGAGCCACTGACTTAAAAAAGAATTACATCTCATGAGAAAATGATTTGTCAAGACAAAAATTTTTCAAAAGACTGAAACTGCTTGTCTTTCTGTGCTTCGGTGTCCTTTTTTTTTTTTAAATATTTATTCTTCTCCCCTCCTTTAATACCTCTCAGTCTCTTGCCTTATATCCATTCCTTCCTTTACCTTCAGACACTACCAGGCCTCTCAAGTATATAAACTAAACATGGCATAAAAAGTTACAATAAGATTAAACACACATACTCACAAAAATGTTCCACAAGCCAATATAGTAGGAGGGAAAGGGTCCTATGAGCAGGCAAATTAGTTAGAGACACTCCTATTCCTACTGTTAGGGTTCTTACAAGAACATTCATCGATTGAAGTCTAGGCTCAATTTCCTTTCTTTCTTGCAGGCTCTCTGGACTTTGTGATATAATCTATTACTAAACAGTCACCATAAGCAAGCTAATTACAATGAATTAATTTTCCTCAAAATTTCCCAGCCTCTAGTATTGGTTTATATCAATATAAAATAGACTAATATGACATTCTAAAGATTCTCATTATTATTAACATAGTATTATTTATTAAATTTTAATATGTACTTTTTTCAAAGAGAGTTACATACAATTCATAGCGTAATATTTTTCTTTTTCATTTCTTTCCTTGTATATTTTAGACAGGTATCAAGAAATTTTGGCATTTTAAGAGTTTGAGGAAAATATTGTACATGGAAAAGATGATATAAATTGAGTGAAAAATAAATCACATTTTAAGAAATAAAAGTGGTTTACTATATTTGTCATAGAGTGGGAAGCATTAAAATATTAAGCTGATGTTGTGATCTAAAGAAAAAGTGAATGTATATTTTTACCATAACATTAACAACAAATACAATTGTATATCATTAGTGTATTCATAAAGGCTCTAAATTTTGGAGTTGGAACATAAGAGATACAGGCAATAACATCATTGGCTTCAAGACTGAGATGACATTGAAAATAAATAACATGTGGGCTATCCAAATAGAAAACTACATGGGAGTACCCGGAGGGAGGATTTCAAAGGGAGAAATAATGTAATTATATTATTATCTCAAAAATGAAAAAGAAAATCCTTACTATTCCAATCTGACAAGCTGAGTTGAATTCCTGAAGTTCAATGTACAATAAAAGAACTGTTTCCAGAACTTGACATCTTATCTTAATATTTGTGACATGAGTGAGCAACCACATATACATAAACATATGCACACACATGCAAGGATATACACACTAATAACAAAAATTATTAGAGATACTAGTAATGACAAAAGTGTAATAGACAACAGAAGTGTTAGACTCAGAAGTTTTTGTGCTGAATGAAAATAGGCCAAGCTTATGAATACATCAATGACCAAGGATTCACAGGATATTGGAATTTATTTTAAATCCAATAATCTATTAGGTAGGATTTAAGGGTCAGAGCTTGTGCCCACTATCTAAAGACATAGAGAAAGTAAATTATAATTTCTCAAGAGCTACTATATTCATAAGTGAATATCCCAATACCAAGAAAAAGGAAAATTTATAAGAGAATTTCTGTTCACGTAGGTAAGGGACAATACAAACCCTGGCTTGTGGTTTCTTTGATTACATACAGTGTGCCAATCAAGCTATGTGAGACATTAAATCGATGTGTCTCATTAAAAGCCACAGAGATATGATTGCAAGAATCAGAGTTTTTAATTTTCTATAGGAAATCAAAGAGTGATTTACTGAAATGTTAAAAACAGAAATAAAATCTACATGCATTGTCATTTGTTTCTGAAATATCTGTGTGTACTTTTGGATGAAGTAGTCATATGAACTTATCACATAGAAAACAACTCTTCTTAGATGACAGTTTCTGACCACAAATCATCTCTCTGAAATATGAGTTGCTGTTCTTAGGGAATTCATACATGAGGCTGTGTTATTCTTATGCTCAAGAAGGTTGCCATTATGAGAACAAGGGCATGACAATGAACACCATATATGATAATTCCTGATATATGTTTTTCCCAATTGTCCATTCAAATAAATCTCATCTTCATATTTCATGAATGCTTTGTCATAGAAAATGTTACTTTTTGGAATAGAGGCGATATTATCTTATCCTGAATTTTCTCCTTTATTAGGTTTTGTGGTATCATTGAATCAAGACAGGGACATCAAGTGTATGTGAATTCAACATATCCTTTCCTTTTGTGTTGTTTTTATGTTTTTTGTTTTGTTTTGGATTTGCTGCTGTTGCTTTTTCACAAAGTCAGGCTAGGTTCACAAAGAAAAGCATGTCTTATTTTTTAAAACTGGCTCCAAATGTATTTTTTAATTATAATTTTTCTTAATTTACTATTTGACATCTTACTTTTAAATATAATATTATGGTTAATTCTTTCAGAATGTCAGATGTGCACATAATATATTTTCCTTGTTTTTTTCCCTTCCCCAATCTCTAACTCCTCTTATAACCATCCACAACCTATTTAGTCCAATTTGTGCTGCTCATAACCACATGGGTGTTGACAATACACTGAATCAACATACCTAAAGGTTATGCCATGTAAGAAAACGATCTCTCCCCTAGAAGACATCAACTGACAATAGTCTCTCTTCAGTTAGGGATGGCAGGCTCCTTATTCCACTCTCCATATTTATAGCCTCCTTTTGATCAATTGTTATTACATGCATACACACACACATGTATACTGTAAATCTAAAAGCTAAATTTTATTAAAAGAATTTATAAATGTTTTGCTTTTTTATTTACATATGTAGAAATAAATATATAGCTAATATATCACATGTATTTCTATATTAATGTATATTAGATATATTTTATAGATTTTAATTTTACATAATTTACTTAAGTTAATACTATGTTTTTATGTAGTTAACACATCAAAGTTTAAAAATATAATGCATATGAATCAAATAACATATTAGATATCTTGAATAGTATTTGCAGGAAAATTTTTAATAAGAGGATTTAAGTACAATGTTTATGCTAGTCCCTTTAAACATGACCCATTTTACATTTTGAATATGTATTTTTTATTTAATACAATTTCATTATTTTTAAAATTATGTGAAGGAAATGAGGGGATTAACAAGTGATTCACTACAACCCAATAAAGCAGAAAATTCAGGATAAGAAAAAAAGACCTCTGTTCTAAAAGGAAAGGCTCTAAAAGAGCCTCAGAAATTCACAAAGTAGAAAAGGACTATTGAAAATTGTATTGAGGACTAGTTCAACTTCTCCATATTCAGTAGCATAAGTGAGCCATGTATAAAAAAAATAGGGCCTTATCATGATATTAAGGAAAATAACCAATAAGTTTGGAGTTAGCCTGTGATTATTTTTTGGGGAGAGGGTCTTTAAGACCCTTGACTCAACGAGATGCAACCTATATTTAACAATGTTTCACTTTGTGGCATAAGATGCCTAGTTGGCACATTATCTAATCCTTTTTATATAAGACATTTCAAGACATGTGCAAAGTAGAAAAGTTTGTGACCATTCCATTTGTACTGCAGAACACACTTAAAAGTACACTTTATGAAGATGAATGAAGACAACCTCAAATGAAAGAGGCATGAAGTGTGTAAAATTTCTGAGAAGTTTTTTATGAAGGTTGAGGGGTGCTATATAACCTTTGTGTCCAACACAAGCTAAAAATCCACTGACAATAATAGAGGAGAAACAAGGAACAATAATTGAAATAGAACATCAACACAATTTCAGAAATTAGAAAACCTCTGTCTTAATAAATTAAATGTAAATGAACTCACATTAATAAATAAATACAAAGTACGTGACTGAGGAAAAATATAAGAACCAACTCTGCTATCTTGGAGAAACAATTTCCACTCAGAATGACTCACATTCAAACTGACAGTCAAGTGATGGAAGTTATATAAAATGCAGCCGATTAAAATTCCAAATATATTCTGATACCTGGTAACATAGATTTCAAGACAAATTTGGAAGAGAAGGGAAGAATTGATGAAATTATGACAACTGAAAATTTATGTGCATTGAACACTGAGTATCTCAATTTCATAACACTGCTAGCCATAAAATGTTTTTAAAGTCCTAACACAAAAGATAATTTGAAGACTTCTTTTCCTTACTCTCATATAAAGATATTTTATTGAAATCAAAACCTGATGATGAAATTTTAAAATCAAACCTAACTGAGTCAAATGAATTTAACAAGTATTTACAAAAATTAGTATCCAACAGACTTTGAATGCACATTCTTCTCAGCAGTTGTAGGAATACTCAGGAAGTTAGACTACATTCACAGCCATAGGATGGCCACACATTTGGGATAACTCTCCCCACATCAGTGGAACTTTTAAAGCACATTCATGGAAAGAGTTTTGCCCTTGGGTGCTTCTAAATCCCATAAATAAGTGTTTACTTATCTTTACTTAATCACCAAATACACATATATGTATAATAGTTTATTTGCAATTAAATACAGAAATATTAAGGTTGAGAAAGTTTTATATACTTGTGTCTACCTAAATTTTCATCACACTGGTTATGAAACATCTTTTCTTTAGTTAGGTGTTTAACAATTGCCTTTATCAGTAGAACACTTGATTTTCAGCATATACTATTCAGTTCAACAGTCATATGAGTGTTAAACGCTTCCTCTTTCATTGGCAGCCTATATGGCAACTCTATTAGGGAAAAGTGTCCCACTAACAGGTAACAAGGTCTATATTTCTGTTCCTTTTGGTGTGGTGGTTGTAAGATAGATATCCTGTAGTGTATGGCTAAAATCCAATTATAAGAAAATATATGCCATGTGCATCTTTCTGAGTCTAGGTTAGCTCACTCAGGATGTGCTTTTCTAGTTCTATTCCTTTGGCTGCAAATTGCATGATTTTGTTGTTCCTGATGGCTGAGTAGTAGTAGTAGTAGTAGTAGTAGTAGTAGTAGTAGTAGTAGTAG